>JANTFA010003676.1:0-16570 GCA_026413405.1 Phytosciara flavipes | reverse complement strand
AAAAATAAAGGGACCCGTATTTTTTCCTTTTTTGAAAAACATGCAAAATTGAAAATTATCAAGACTTCAAAATGCTGGAATATTTGATCCACATTTTTCTAATACAAATTGTTGTTGTAATTGGCATTTGTATGGAAAACTAAAAGTGGTCTAAAGTTTGTTAAAACCATTTTATCGGAAAACGGTAAAATACGGGTCTCTTTATTTTTGAAAGTGAACAGATTACAGTAAAAATAAACAAACCTTTTTTGCGAAACGACATGGTCTATTGAACCGATAGAAGCTGCGTATAAATTGAGTTGTCCTCGAAGTTCGAATATAACTTCATACATTGCTCAACATGTCGCAAAATGAATTGAATTAAAAAAAAATGTCAGAATCAGAAGTTGTTAAGACATTGAAGATATTCCTGTAATAGGTGAGGGGTTCTTTTGAAAATGACCTGCATCTGAAATCAGTCATTTCGAGGTCAATGTTGTAGTCTCAGTCCCTAAATGCCAAATCCATTTTATTTCATTTCAACTCAAGTCCATTAGAGAAAACTGAGAATAGTGAGCTTACAGCGAAAATAGTGACTCACTATTGACATCGTCGAAAATAATGAGCAAAGTGAGTCGCACGAGTCGTTCAGTGTAGCTTTGCAAGTTTCCTCGACCTCTACTTTTCGTACAAAAATTTGAAAATTCAATGGCATATAAATCTACAAATCATGACATAAAGTAACATTTGAAGCGGCACGCCAGAATGAGTATTCGCAAGTAGAATACTACAGGTTCATTTCTTGATACAAAGAACATATTTACAGCAACTTTTTGACTTGGCCACACCAAACATTTTGAATGTTATCTGGACATCCATCTTCGTCCATGGTAGTGGGAGTTTGGAGTGTCTTCCAAAGACATGGCCGAGGAAAAAAAAAACAACTTTGATATGTTGTCGGCAGAACAAGTTTGTATGAAAAGTTTCGAGATTTTGGCCATTTAGTGGTCAAATTTGCATATCCTCATTAACATTTGAAATGTAAACTTCACAGTTTTGGTTTGAAAGAAAAAGTCTTAAAGTTTCAACGTACTTCAACGTACTACAGCGATCGATGTTGAGTTTTTGTGTATTTTTTGAATTACAGTTCGTTCCTTCGGCAAAGTTTGGTTACTCGAATAAATCCTGACGAGACATGCGAAAAATGTCGGGCAGTTGGAAATCACTGTTTCAATTATGGTTTTAGGTTTATTTCTGCTGTTTTGAATGAAAAAATCAACAATACTTCCAAAAGAACTGACATCAGTAAAAAAAGGATAAAAGGCAATTTTCGTTGAAAATTTTTTTGCCAAAATTTTCTTCGTTGAAATTTGTTGCGTTCATCGATACATCGATTTTTTCAGCGTAGCGATTTAGCAACGGATAGTGTTAGGATTCATATGAGTAAGTGTAAATGATGTGTAGTGTGCTTGTGAACATGTCAATTTGAAATGAGAAATTTGAGCACAGGACTCAGAAGATCGGTAGATCAATACAACTCATGAACTCGGTATACTTCGAAAGGAGAGCTTAAAAATGAAGGAAAAAAGAAAATTTTATTTCTTACCGGAATTCGTTTCCTCTTGTTTTATTCGAAATGATAAAATATCGGCAGGTTGATTGTTATTAGGCACAGATCCCCATGGACCGTTTGTTGCGATTGGCGGATTTTGATGCATGCTAGCATACGTTGCCAGCAACGGATTCGATAGTCTGGAAGGTGGTGCTGCGGCAAAGTGCATATAGTCACGATAGAATCCAGCTACTGCCAGCGAATGATAGTAAACTGGTGGTGGTGGAATATAGGAACCGGTTGGTGGAATAATACCGACGGCCGAATGATGTGGCGGCGGAAACATGTACATCATATTTTGCTGGTACGCCTGCGCATTTGATCGCAATGCATTTGACTCGATTTCGAGTCGCGATAGTACGGATGAACTGTTTGTGGTGCTGATTTGTGGTTGGTAATCTTTTTCGTAGTGCTGATTGGCTGGGTCCGGAGACGTCGCCGAACCGGCTGTGGAGAGAATGGATTTGATGCCGCCCCGATCGCAGTCTTTTTTGCTGGAGTCATTGGTGGACAGGGGCTTGTAGAAAACGTCATTGGATTTCGATTCAGCGCTTAAGGACGACACCGGTGAACCGTATTGCTGTCTATGTGCTGAATTTTTGGTTGTCGGTACGGTACGACTACTACTACCACCACCACCTCCAATTACCGATTGAGCGTCCTGGCTCAGTTCTGTCTTTTTCTTAATACTAGTCGATGTGGCGACTTTACTTTTGTTTGTACTGTTGGAATTAGTCGATGCGGAATACATGGACGATGATTTATTGGAACTAAAGTGTTGCGGTGATACTTGCGAATAGCCGGAAGGTGAATATCGTGAATATGGTAATGGTGAACTACTTTCCTGGGTCGATGTCGTCGACACATATTGCTGATTAGGAGATCTGGTTGAAAGATTGGAAAGATACAGTGCAGACTCCGTCGAATATGGTGGCGATAAGGATCCTCGCGACGACACTGACATATACGGATGGAATCCGGCCGACGATGGTGGTGGTGGATATTGAACATTATACGGTCGGTATCGGCCGTATGTTTGTTCGGGACTGGGACTTAAGTCAGGCGAATGATTGTTTCGGCCGTAACTGATTGGTGAGCTCGTCGACGGACTTCGATTGAAATTGTTTTGAAGACTTGACGGTGTGGCATTCCTGCTCGGAGTTTTAATGGAATTGTTTGGATTATATGACGGAGACTTTTTCCGCGCACTAAATGCAGACGACAATTTTTGCGGCGTTTGGTGAAATTGCACCGGTGATCCTTTGTTGTTGTTGTTATTAGCACCCGAATCATTTTTTATACTGTTATTGTTGTTATTGTGACCTAAAAGAGATGTTATGCTGTAACTGCTGACTGGTCGCGATGCAGTCTGCGTCGTAGGAATGGTGTCCTTACTATTGCCATTGCATATACTTGAATGATTATTCGTTGTACTAGCGCTATTCACGTCACCGGCCAACGGCACGTCATTCGATGCGGTGTGATTGTTCCCCGTGTGCTTGGTTCGCGGTTTTTTCTTGGTTGACTCAAATTCATCGAGTGACACTTGTTCCAGTTCTCGCAGAATTCTTTTACGCGGTGACATGTGCTGGTGATTGTTAGCATCGATTCTTGAATTATTGGCAATCGCATGATTCGCCGCCCCCGTCGTCGTCGTCGTTGTGTTGGTGATGATGGAATTGTTTGATGCCGATAGCAATACGCCGGGTACTCGGTCAATAAGCTTCTGCAGAACGTCGCTCAGCTTCGTTCTGTGCAAAATTTTATTGCTAGCACGACGTCCATTGCTCGTTGATGGCTCCGTTTTTATTTTGATCTGTTTTTGTATCACTGATTTATCATCACTGTCGTTGGCCACCACATCGGGTGGTTCTTCTTTCACTCGTATTTGTGAATTATGTTCGTGCTCGTCCGTTTTCTTATCAACTAATTCATTGTCATTGTTTGTAATAATATTTGTGACTGTATCGTAGGGACGTCTGCGTTTCTTTTGCGCGATTTTGTGTAATTTCGATGATAACAAAAAATCACCGGTCCGACGAAAATACATGCACATTTCGTTGGAAATATTCCGACGGGGCGTTGACTGCTTCCAGCAATGATCTCGTTGCCATGGCGATGATTGTATGGAACTGTTATCATCTGAAACTGAAATGTGTGGTCAGATTCCGTTTGTCGATGTTCGACGGGTTTGTTTTTTGTGTTATTATTTTACCACTTAATGATGCAGAACTTTCGTGTTTGCTATTCTGTGGAACATTTGAGGCAGGCGGTGGAGCTGATGGGGGCCAGTACGTTTTCCGTGGAACAGCGACCCAACCAGAACGGTCGCCTTCTCTTCTTGACCTCGCCAACTCCAAAATAAATTTTCCATCTGCAAAATGAAATCAGATTTGTAAGAACATCGAATTGAATGAAATTTTTATTTTATGAAATATCGGGACTGCACAGCGATTTCAGAGGAATATACGACGGCTTAATGAATCTTCTCCACAACTCTTTTTTCCTCAGGAAACTCTTTTGCAACACTTTGTATGGCCGCAAACAAACGCGACATTGGAAAAGTGTGTCGGCCCAAATTCTCTTGGTTCTTTAGAATGCCTAATGCCATTTTAATGCTTAACGAAACTCTAACAAACAGAATTTTGATCGAAGCACGTTTTCAATGTCTCGTGCGTGGTGCCCTTTTCATAAAATATAATTTTGAACAAAAATAGATCTTCGATCAGCAAAAAGTATAGAATGAGCAAGGGAATGAAGGAATTATTTCAAATACCATTTTGATAGTTTCTATTTCGTACAAAAATGTGTTTGAAAGTCGGAGTACAAAGATCGGTTAAATCCTCAATCAAAGGATAGCAACATACTTCAATCATGGCAGGACAACAAGGAGGAATAAACAAATCTTCAATATACCAACGTTGTATTCGAGCAACATTGTGCAGAATGAACCACTGATAGACATGATAAGCACTTCTCAGGATGTGATATCTTCAGTGAGTATCTTAATGTGTTTCGCAAGTCTTTTGTAGAAACAGCGATAACGGCATGACGCGGATGATCCAGGGACTAGTTTTACAGATCGTTGGTTTTAATGTTAAGTTTGCACTCTCGTTGTTTTTCTACTAGTGTGTTCAGTTTGTTTAGCCTGTTTATTGAGCCTTAAATAAATAAATTCATTTTTCAAACTAGGCTTCACTATTTGAATGGGTCGGTTCCCTAGACTGAAAATGATTTAAAGATATTTTTTAATAGAATTGAGTTTAAATATGGTGGAGTTGTTGCAACAGCCTGGTTCACTTATACAAACGCACTATATATACGCCTATTGAAGGAGCTTTATAGTGGCAGGAGTGGTAAGATTGCAAAGGGGTCGCAGATAAATGACGTCACGCTTTTTCAATGCTGTCACCAGATTTAATTCGCTTATAACTCGAAAAGTGTTCACTTTTTTGAGTCAATAGTGTGTGCTAGGGTGGTACGACACACTATTCGCTCAAAAAAGTGCCAACTAGTGTCGGGTTATTAGTCATTTTAATCTGATGACAGCACTGGAAAAAGCTTGACATCATTTATGTGCGACTCCAAAGTCACGTGTCTGTTTGAGCGTAAACAACAACTTCAACAAACAAACTTAAAGGCACAAGTCCGTTTGTCATTCTTCAACAGTAATCATAATTTAATAGCCTCAGTACTAACGAGCACAAACATATAACACTCTCGTGGAAGCTCCTTAATTTTAATGGACCTCACTTTTCTATCCCTGATTGCGGTGCTAATAACAAAGTCATCGTGAACTTATTGTTCATTTCTGTTACGGTTAGATGCTTTTCTGTTGCATGGACCCTTGACTGGAGACCACCTTACACAACATCTAGAGGCAGACCACCAGAGAGATGAACGGAATCACCAAATTTCTAAAAGAAAAAGACTTTCAAGAGAACTGACAACAAGTAGCAATGGTTCAAAATGGAATAAATCGGGGAGGCCTACATTCAGCACTGGCTATTAAAAAAACGGATTGTGTTTAACGAAAACGTTTGATGCGTAACACCGTTCATAGGCTGAGAAAGACTACAGTCAAGGGAATAAAAGGTAAATAGAATTTCCCAACCCCCAAATTTACGCTTTTACAGTTTCAATGACTTATTGCTCTTATGCAACTCCTTTTAGACCCGTACGAAGTACGAGGGTCTTATGCTTTCACTCTTACGTTTGTAACACATGTCGAATGCGAATCCCTGAGTAAGGGCAAACCTACTGTGGTCACCCCTAGATGCCAAATCAGCAATAGGATGTTTTACTTAGTTAAAACACTAACACAAACAACTAACGAATTCAATAACGTGCGGGTACGATAACTGTTATATTCTATTGTGTGTAGCGCCCTACCCGCAAGACTAACTATTCGAAAACGTGTGCTAACTGTTCGAAGTAAAACACTCTATGAAAAAATGTCTGTTTGTCTGTCTGTAAACAGGGTTACTTGTGTAAAACGAAGCCAGTCTTGATGGCTAGGCTCGCTTCGAATATGAGCAAAATTTGCTGAGCTGGCCACACCACGAAAAAGTCTGTCAAAATGGAAGTTAGAGCCCATAGAGTGAGCCTAAGTTGAGTTTCTCGTTCGTGCAGAGAAGGAAGTATAGTTTGTTACCTAGGCAACGAGTAAATTTCATCTGATTTATATGAACTTTTTTTTGAAAGATCAGGAAAACCATAAATCGGTGTTTTCGGTGACCTAAGAAAATGGCCGCCAGCCGCCATTTTAATTTTAGGTTTTTTCTGTTAATTCTCATATAAATTTCACTTGATTTTGATGAATCAATTTTTAAGTCAGACTTCGTACGGAGCTTTCGGAATTGATGTGAGCAATTTTAACAGTGGATGAATTGAAATGAAATAATTTCAAGATGCAGAGCAGTTTTGAGATGTATGTATTCATAACATGCCGTACGGGTCCCCATCATGTTTTCTATGACCATAACAATCAATTCAAAACACATTTAAAAGCATTGACACTTCTGATAAAATGTTTACGCTTCACGTTTTGATTTTCACTCATAGCTACTTGATAGTGAGAAAGAGAAAAATTCAAGATCAAAATCACCCCGTCCTAATATTTTTAGTGTCTTGAATGTGTTTCTAAACGAACAGAACGGTCATTATACGATCATACTAGAGAAGTAACTTTATAATTCTGAATGGTACACATTTGCTTCAACTATAACAACAACAAAAAATGCCAACAGTTTACTGCAATTAGACACTCTACAACAATTTTTCTTTCTTCTCTGTGACTAGAAATTATCTAATCTGAAATGAGTGTACATACTCTCCGACCGCGACCACCACAACAAAGTTAATTCTGTACAATTACTCTTGATGTTTATTAATGGCATATCTAGCATCACTAGCGTTGAATCTAAAATGTTGGACGGACTTCATTATATAGTCTGCTTGGTAGTGCATTTTGTAATTGTGATTGTGATTTTTAGTGCGATAATTCGAATGAAAAATTTCACATTTTATATGTTATGTGCCAATCGCATGCTGCTTCAGTGGTGATAATTCAATTTAAAGACATATATGAAAAAATTGTGTGTGTTTCAGCCGGGCTAAATATTTACAATCAAAAACATTTTCAGTGCTTTTTAGCAATCCCTTTTGATGCAATAATTATTATTCTATTCGTTGTCCAAAGCAATATTTAGCTTCGAGACCTTTTGCTTGACCGTATAATTTTAAGTTGAGTGTTGGTCGATTTGGTCGATTTTTTTTCGGCCTTCAAATCAAGAGTAACCAACCCTCAATTATTATTCTATGCGACCGTGTGAAACAAGAAGTTGTCTGGAAATGCGGTAAAAATGATAATAATGAAAAATTCAATCAAAACCAACAACAAACCCTGGAACTGTGAATTCTGTTTCAATACACTTTACTGGCACACCATTGCGCCATCTTTCGGATTGTTGCATCAATATATCACAGCGAAAAAATTTTACAATTTAGAAAGTTTATAAACATCCCAGATGGACGCAAGAACGTAAGGAACACGCAAATATATTGTCTAATGTACGAAAACGATGAATCTCGAGAATAAGCCGTGGAATAAGCACTATCACGAAAACCACTGGAACATTTCGACGGACACAAATCTTGAGAATTATGGTTGTTAGAACTTCAAATGTCGAACTAGTGAGAGATCAACTCAATTCTAATAGTACATTACGTACCTACTTCCAAATTGTGGCTCTGGACCACTCGTCAACACAACAATTGAGAGCATGCATTGCGAATTTTTTTTAAGTATTTTAAATCTACAAAGGACATCATTCTACTTAAATATTTTCCTATTCGCCCTCTCGGAAATTCATGTTGGCTATTTAATCGACCAATTTTATTATTTTTAAATTGTCGTTAACAATCACACTACAGGCCTGACAGCCGCCTGAATATCATGAATGAGGTGATCGATGCCTGCTTCGAGTCTTACTTATCTTATTCGGATACTCATCGTGAATTTATGTGTATTCGAATACGATAAGTAAGACTCGAAATAGTCGGAGCGATAAATTAAATTGTATCACAGTTTGCACGACTATCAACAGGGATGGTAAGTCAGGTTAGTACTCGATTAGAAATTCGTCAATAAAAAAATCGACAAGCCGGAGAAGGGCCATTTTACGAAACACACTTGCAACAGGCTCTCTATCTCGTAATCTTTTGTCTCGCTCACACATAAGAAAGTTCGCATCTTCCTTCTCACTTCCACTCATTACATAGTACGACTACGTGATAGAGAGAGAGAGAGAGAGAGAGAGTTGCCTGGAAATCTTCTTTAATCGATTTAATCTTTCAACCTCGGCATTTTCGAATCGAATATCTGAAATAAATTTTCATTTTGAAGATATTCCTCGTTTCAGACCATTTAAATCGTGACGAATAAGAACAATGTTGGCAGCAAAAGTAGAGCTTTTGGTCACGTATTCACGGTACATAATAAGTCGTATTATGTCATGGACGCACACAATAGTCATTTTTAACAAGATACCTTCATTTCCTCGCACTAGACATTGTGTCGAGAAAATACCGTGGTAGAAACACCATTTTTGCAATCCGGACCATAACCAACCTTTCGAATGCATAAATTCAAATAATTTTCTGTCAAACATCCCCATGAAAACTTAAATTGATTAAAACGACCTTGAGGATAACAGCGTTATGCACATTGCTGTAATAGTTTTACTGTGTTGTTACGACACGCTGTTCTGTATAACGCTTAAACAATACGTTCGGTCGTTGGCTTTTGCAGAATGAACTTCGAGTGAGAGCAAATTTGGCGCAAATCCTTTTTTCATAGCCAAACATTTTTCATTCAAATTTTGGGATTTGCATTTTTGTCGATCTTGCTACTGAAATGAGTTGTTGTTTGTAGAAATTCTGTCTCACTTCACGAAATCAAGGTTAATCACAAGCCTACTTCGGTATTATAAGTCCCTTATCAAACAATACTGTTTGGCTTTCTTAGTACTGCCTGGTATTGGTAAAGTGTGTTCTTCTGTAGCCGAATGGCTATAGTCCTTGACTTATGATCAGAAAGTTCGGGTGTTCCAATCCCGGTCTATGCAAGATTTTCATTTATAACTGAATTGACTGTTAATGGCTAGATTAGCATGGATAGTGATGAGAGAGATGTGATCAAAGATATCACTGAAGAAATCTTGCCTCATATGACCTCAAACACATTCATTGTAATGGTGATGATTATGGCCCGGAATTGCAGAAAAGCTTATTATCGCCTACTAACTTAACTTAAGGTTCTAAGCAAGAGTAGCTTCACTTTTACAGACTTCGAAATCAGCCTATCCTTTTGATGAGAGTGTTTTGTTTTACTATATGTCCACTGTCACCTCAAATAATTCATACAGCCAATCTTGGGACGTTAGGAGCTGCTGTTCTATTCTGAAATGAAATTGCGGATTGAAATTGGCGTACCCAAAATATTCGATCACTAAATGAGTCGCAGTCTCAATATGCAGTTCAAAGATATAACATCGGTTTGTTGTTTCGTTGCCTTTGAATGTACTGTACCATAAAAGAAAGTTCAGCCATTCGAAAAAGGTCTCCAAATGAAATTAATACAATCAGCATAAATTGCTAATTCAATTTTTATCAGCGACAAAATGATATAAACAGAAAACTGAAACGACATTTTAATATAATTCAAGGATAATTTTAGAAGAGAAACCTGAGTCATACAAACGAAAAATTTTTTAAAAATTTTAATCAAATTGCCGCATAAGTTTTCTTTTATGGAATTATTATCTTTTTTCTGTTCGGATAGATTGAGGCGGTGGTTTACATTACATAACCTCATTTATCATCATCTATCATAACCACTTATCATTTACATGCCGGATTCATTACAATCGTGAAATACAGTGAGGTATTTATTGCAATCAACAACTCAATAGCGTAATGGTTAACTCGACTGCTTTCCAGGACACGATTGAGATTGCCAGTGCCGATAGTTCGTTTCTCCACTTGGTTTCTATTGGTTCATTTCGATAGGACAATTCTCAAGTTCTGGCAAAATCGACCGTTTGATGTGGAAGCAGGGCCGTAGCTTGGATTGATTTCAAAATAATATTTCGAATTTATCGATTTCATTGATTTCGCTTACATTTGAAAGGCCACTACCAATCCAAAGAAACAACTTTCATTGAAATCGGTGAATTAGGGCCGTTGAAGTGTTCGGTTGCGAGAGCCCTAAGTGTTTTCTGCATAGTAAATTTTAACCAATCACATTATAGGCACGCTGTATAAACAAATGGGATCAAGCTATATTGGTGTAATGGTTAGCATTGCTGCTTCCCATGCAGAGATTCCGAGTTCGGTGTTCGGTCAGACTATGTTTTTCTATCAATTCTAATTGTATCTTGGTTAAAAATAATTGATTCGGAGCCTAGGTCTAGACAAAGGCCACTACTTTACGGCTCTATGAGCTTTGATTTACACCACTCTCGTCAAAACATGGTTTCATCCCAACCAAGCCACTTAGTAGCTATGGCCCTGCGTGAAAGGACTATGACTGATATCAATACAATCCACTAACAAAAGCCCAGGTGCTAAATGACAATAATAACCGATGCACACCGATCGGAATGTAACAATCCAATTATACTGATAGATAAACAAAAGAAATTAGCTGTCATTGTTATGACTGCTCGAGTATAGTTTAATCCAAACAACGAACCACAACACACAGTGGCTGTATTCAAAAAGAATGTTCTAGGAAAAACGAAAATAATGTTTCATTATGAGGCGCAGACGTCCCACTTCAAAATGAATTTCAGAAATTTTAAAAGCTCACACAATTGAGGGATTTTTTCGATGAAAACTCTATAGCGGAGAGAGAATCACTAAGAGGAGTCTCCCCTGAAGTGATTAAGAACAAACAAGGAAAAGAACCATTCTTTCTTCAGAAAATGCATTAATATTTTCTATGCTCAAAAGATAAACAATGTATTCCCTGAGGCAAAACCAATAATAAGACTGTGACATTGCATCCAATTAGATTGTCTACTTAATACACTTGCAATCATACTCTAGTTATAATTCCAGATATTATCCTGTGTATTAAAAAAACGGTTAGCCGGTACTGCATTTCCTAATTTTGGATATTTTGGCTATTTGCAACCGAGTGATAAATGCTTATGTTTATGCACTAGATGTGTAGATTGTCACGCGGGGCCGATTGCGGACAATTTTTTTTCTGAAAAAATACGACGAAGGTTTTACTTCTTGTCACTGAGTTAAGAAATAGTTATTTCTCTACCAAGGTAGGTATGATGAAGGTATTTTCTCGCGCTGAAGGTCGGCCGTACAAACAACGTTTTTTTTGTGCAATCCGGACCATAACCACACCTTTCCAAAGCAAAACATCAACTCATTTGATGTACAGGAACGATTTGAATAAAATCAAGTGGTCAATGCTTAGTATTTCCTCTTCAACGTAATTGTGAGTCTCTGTAGCAGAATATGGCTATAGTTTTGGCTTTATAATCAAAAGACATGTATTTAAATTAATCGCTACGTAATAAGACTTGATCACAAACAAATTGAAATTTGATAACAAACATATTTTCGCGACGGTCCGACCGCAAGCGGTCTCCCGGCAAGTCGCCTCGAAGCTCAAAAACACAACCCAACAATGACATCAAACCAGGCAGGTGATGATTATGGCCCGGAATTGCAAAAAAACATTTTTTCTGCTTAGGGTCATAATTCGACGTTTTCATCACGGCAATAAGATCGAAAAGTTCAATTTTCTCCGCTCAAAGACTGAAATTCGACGGATTTCGACACGCAAACTAATACCGAAAAGTTCAATTGTATCGTAATCTCAAAGAGAGGGGGGGTTATTGGCAGACCTGACGCAATATTTCGAAAAGTTAATGAATTTTGAAGTAGTGAAAAGAAATCGTTTCCACTTGCACGAAACTTATTTTATTCATGGCGACAATTTCTTTGACCCGAAATTTTCATTTTTGAAAAGTAGTAGATCGAGAGATTATTGATTCTTGATCAGTGAATCGATCAAAGTAGAAACTAGTGCTTACAATCTGGTGAAAATAATGTTTTCTTCCTGGGATCATGGGTTCCAAAACTTCCCGATCGCAGAAAGATTTGCGTTTTATTTAGTAGGATCGTGTTTGCAAATATTAAAAAAGGGTTCGATTGACGTACATTTCCCAAAATTTCTTCACGGGAAAGATGATCCTGTGATCTCGCACAATTTTTACCAGTGTCTCAAATGCGCCGCAGACAAAAATTTTAAGTACGAAAATTTGTCATGCTTCAAAATAGTTTTCTTGTCGAAATGGAAACGAAAAGGAGCCATTTTGAATGTCATGTTATTGGTGTAAGCAACATTCAATGAAAAATGTACGGACGCGGGACGCCAACAATGTTAAGGCTGTGTTATCCTTGTCCCGTTCATAGACTTAATTTGTGCTCTTACTCTTGCAAGCAAAGTGATAAGAGTTGGATATGTGCGAGCGAAACGGTCAGAAAATTTTGTATTCAAAATTCAAAAGTTTTTGCTTCTTCTTACTTTGCTTACTCAGTGTAAAAATTTTGTTCCCTTTAAAATGGGCCAGAGAGTGTAACTCCCCACAGGCCTTCCCCTAGCTACGGACCTGTTGCGGCCGTGAAAGTAACTTGATCGGCCGCTCTCTCCGGCCAAGAATGGCTAATTTTATGACCTGTTCAGTGATGAACAAAATCGGGTCTTGAAATAGCTCGGAATCGGTGAAACTTTTCTTAGGACAAATTTCATCTCGTATACTAGTGAGCCGCTTACGAATGAATCAAACATGCTCTAAGAAAATGGTCAAACGTTTTTTAAGACAAAGTCGTGGATTACCTAATATGTACATTTTTTTGGGCTACGATAAAGAGTGCAGTGATGGTTTTTGAATTTGTTGTCGAATTTGCAGAAAGTAAAATCTTGTTGCTAGCGTTGTACAAGGAAAATTTGCACAGTGACTTCGTATTTCTGAACGGCACACCTTAAAATTGTAATCGGAAGACAAAACTACGTGTATTCTTGTCCTCTGCGGAAACTTGATGAATACGGTAAAAAAGCGTCTCAGCATTGTGCTAGACGCTTTATCATCTAGGAAGCTGTGCTCAATAACATGAACGCTTTTATTTGGAACTTCAAAAAGCCTCCAAAATTTCAAACGTGTATGCGTTTACATGTGTTTGTAATCACCAAAAATAAGCATGATTCGGGAGGTGCGGGAAATTAGTTATAAACATTGCCAACTTTCGAACTATCTACAACAGTTATTGAATCTGGACATATAAGTGAGAGACTTTCACCATAAAATATTAACTTTCTTGCTAATAATGGGCTACTGATCCAGTAAGATGTCTTTCAAGAACTTCAGATTGTATTGGTCTCGTCAATACCTTTCGTTTGGCATATCAAGCTAAAACTTTCAGATGGTAAACATTGCGAAAAAGATTCAAACATGCACTGTTTTGCTCGACTACTAATGCACGAACATGATTTTCTAAAAAATAAGATTTTTTTGGTGGTTCTATCAATACCTTTCATTACCGTACGGGCCATCGATATTGAGCCAAAAACTTCTGGAGAAATACGAGAAAAACACCGGAAAACAAGCGAAACACTCCATTTTGCTTGCTTTCTTATCAATAGCTACTAATACACAAAGCGAAAACATCCAGATATCTGCCCTAAACTATTTAGAAAAAAGGCAAAACAAAACAAAATGCAACAAAAAACTGTGTCGCGAACTTGACTCCAAGCTTCTCACACTGTTTTGCACCATTTCTCGATAAGTTTAGACATTCGGATTCAACTGGGTTTTAGTTTGGCGCTTGAAAAGAGATGAACTGCGTGAAACTTAGATTTTTTGATATTGAGTCTTAAGACAGTCAGCGCTTACCACTATTTACCGTTGATTCTGTACGGGAAACAGGGAAAAGGGGGAGTCAAACTGGGAACCCTGTTAAATCTGAGTGTCTAAACTTAACTAGAAGTGTGGGAAGCTTAGCAAATCTCCAGGTTTTCTTGCTAGAGACGAATCATAATTTTCAGGTTGTTTGACAATATAGAGTTTGTGAATTAGCAGCTATTGGCGAGTAAGCAAGCAAAACGGTGTGTCTTGCTGAATTTTCGGTATTTTCCTAGTTTATCTCCGAAAGTTTCGGCTCAATATTGATGAACAATACGTCAAATGGAAGTCAATAGTCAATAGAACCATCAACAAATAAATACATTTTAAGAAAATCATGTAGATGAGTGATCCAATATCTGTTGTGAAACTTGTTGCAGACACCTTACCGGGCGTTCCAATTTATTTGGAAAACACATCGTTTTCCCTCAACTCTCCCTGTCTTTACGAAAGAAAAGCACGACCTATTTTGGTTTCGATTAAGCGACTTTAAGAAATGTGGTGCTCTACTAGGCAGAATTTGTCGATAGTTCGCTTAATATCGAAACTTCGGATGAACCAATCAAAGATACAAACTCAGACAAAATGACATAGCCATCTACAAACGACACCGGATGTTAGACACTGTCGTTTTCGGTCTATTTGATACACACTCCCCCATTCAAGTAAAGTGTACTCAAAAAACATGAAAATACTATTTTGGTAATCCTGTAAATGACTGCCAGATTGACTAAGCTCGATTCGAGTCATCATCAAAACCTCGAACTATGGAACGTTGCATTTGCGGCATTTTTTTATGTTTTATATTTACAAAACACCACAAAACGTAATCTTATTTACAATATTTTCTTTTGACATTTTTTCCTTTTGACATTTCAATGCAACAATCCGCACACATCACATACTAACAATGGGAAAAACAAAAAAAGAGAAACAAACCGAAAAAAAGCAAATGATAAATCCGAAACCGAAAACCCATCCCATCCAACAAACATAAACAATAAAAAAAAAATTGTTAAATTAAATAATTTGGTTCGAATGTGTCTCTTTACCTTTGAAGAACTGTAATCGCCCACCTAACGAGGAACCATTATTATTTTGTTTACTGTTCGATGCCAACACACCATTTAAATTCAATTCTGTGGCCGAAGTTTTATCCAATTGATTCCTGCGATAGTTGAAACTGTGTAAAGCTGCATCATTTATTCCATTTCTGATTGATTCGCTCTCCTCTGTCATCTTTGCACATTTTGTTTCCAAAATTTTTTTTTAATTGTTTTTGTTTTAGAAATGGCAAATTACGGATGTAAATAGCATCATTTTGTTGGTTATTTTTTTTGATGGAAAAAATTTAACCTTAAACCACTAATTTTTCGATATTCTGACGTTTCACACACATTATATTATGTTGAGATTGGGATGTTTGGGATGTTATGAAATGTTCACAGTGTTACCCGGACGCGGGTCCTTCATGAACGAAATTGTTAAACGCCAACTGAAGTGGCTACATAAAACCCGTAAATTGTTTTTGTTTCCGACACTGGATAGAATGAAATTCGTACAGAAGACACCAAAAAACATATGAGCGGACATACAAAACACTTTAAATTATAAATTTACAAACTGAAGCACTCCGTTTTCAGGCTATCAATGGATTTGTCCGGCTACAAAATACAATTTTTTGCTACAAAATTGAATCGTTCAATTGGGAAAATCATATGTTCACAATTAAAATCGCACGTTCACTGTTAAAATTTTGTGTTTCAATTTTTTTTTCTCTCTTGTAGTTTCCAAGTCAATCACCTGCTGACTCTAAACTGGATAATCACCGAAATAACTGAAAAACGCTTTTAGTTTGTTGTACAATTGAAGTCACACGGCTAATCACAATCATTTTAATTAAGTTCCAGTTTTTACGCCACTACAAAGTAGTTTTTAATTCTTATTTTACCGGACTCTACATTAGATTATATCCCACCTATTCTCTTTGATTTCGTTCCATTTTCATCCGTTCCATTTAGTTTCGGCCATTTTAATTCGTATTTCAATGGTCGTGCGCCATCTATTCGCATTGTCACCGTACTTTTGGAACGCATTATTTTATTTGAAATTTCCTGGTTCTGTCGTTCAACATTTTCCCATCATAAGATGCTACAATCTTTTTGAGTTTCAAGCGGACTTGCGGCGTGAATTAAAATATATCGTAAACAAGTTCAACAAAACGTACTCTCTTAAGATTGATAATGCGAAATCTACTAACCAGACTGGAGAGCCGCCAAAATTTAGCCGCCAAAAAACGGCGGCTAAATGCTGAAACAGTCGCCGCCGCCACCGAGTAATAGTAACGGCTAAAAATTGGCGGCTGGGCTAAAACGCCGCTGAATGTTTCGGTCGGCTGACACGGCGGCTGAAGTATGATAAAATCTGACACAATTTAAAAAAAAAGTTCATTCTACCCAAACATAGTGATGTTCATAGAGTTAAATAT
>JANTFA010003565.1:0-16570 GCA_026413405.1 Phytosciara flavipes | reverse complement strand
TCAGAAAATGACAAGCTGTTCAATTTTATTGCGAATAAATTCCGAATTCCAAAACATCATGCAATAATTGGAGAATTTTTTCTTTTTATACGAGAAAGAAATTCGTTCAACAAAACGAATGCGAAACTTGAAAGTAGATTACGTACATGGTTCCAAGCGAAACAACGAAGCATTACATGGTTTTGAGATTCACCATAGACGTCGAAATTTTAGTCTTCAAACCAACACGCATTGTGCAATTAACTCGAATACTCACTGCACATAATATGACTTTCACGGCAAAGGGGCGTATTTGAAAACAGAGGTCTCGCACCTTGACTACAACTTCTTTTTCAAAAGATCCGCAACGCTCAACGCTTTTGGTTATTGATTATGGAAAGTTGGTCAGGTAGAAGCGGTAGGTCATCACTTTTAGGGCTCGAAACGAATACGCCCCTGTGTAATGAGAACGACGATATGAACAATAGAATTACAGTCGGTAAATCTAAATTCATGTGTGTCTTCTGTTTATTCAGTTTATCCTTCTTTCGCTTAATGTTTTAGTACGTTTTTTATCCCAGCAGCAAAAACTCCAAACCAGCAGAAAAAGTCAAGGTTGTTTTCAACAGGCTAAGATACGAAGGCGGGTGCCACCCAAAATAAGTTTGATGAATTCCATTTTAGATGCGTTCGTGATATTTGGTGTAGTTACTTTCTCTTTTCTCTGCTGGATGGAGTTTTTGTTGCTGAGATAGAAAATGTACTAAAACATTAAAAGCTGCCGATAGAGTCGAAAGAAGTATAAACTGAATAAACAGAAGAATTAAGATTTACCGCCTGTATTGTTCTATTGTTCATGTGGACTCCGAGTTTTCAATTTCATTGTATGTGTTTTCACACTACTGTCGTTAACAAAATGCGTAAGACCGCTTCAAAATTTAAATTTTGAGTGAATCAATGAATTGAAAAATAAATTCAACGCAGTCCTGTATGAGACTATCGCTAACATGTCTTGTACACCGCTGCCATTGCGAAGATAATTTTGCGTTTATTTTTAAATTTCGAGCGGACTTACGGCGTGAATTCAAGGGATAATAGCAATTTATGCAGGCGAGTGATAAGTTAATGCTTTTTGAGGAACTAGATGTGTCAATTGTCACACGAAACCTAAAAGAGCGCTTATCACAGAGTTGCATTCAAAATTTTTCTCAATAGAGACGACGAAAGTTTTACTTTTCATCACTAAGTTGAGAAAAAACATTTTTTCTGCAACGGCGGCGCTACAAAAAGTGCACTTTCTCATGCGTCATTTGGGTGACACACTCGAGGGAGTGCTTTGTTTTCTATGTTTTGCTTTTTACCACTAGTGACAAAATGGATTTTAACATAAAATTCTTTTGTTAAAGCCGGTCGATGTGTTTCTTTCAAAAATCCCGTACTCAATCAAAGTGAACCGGACAGGGTTTCTTCATTGATTCGTGTAGCCCGCTCACCTCAAACTCAAAGCCCACAAGAAAAATAACGGTTGACAACAGTAAAATGTAGATTGTTTGGAGCAACACGTGCGTACAATTGAAGTAATCTTACAGTTACATAGATTTAGTGGTACTGATGAACGTGCGACAATTTAGGTAGCAAAAAGAGCATAAACTTGAAGAATTGTTCGGACATAAAAATATTTTTTTTAAACAAAATTCTTCATTTTATTGAGCATAGTGATTAATGCAAAGGGGCAGTGGACATTTAATACAACGTCTTGAATATTCAAACGTTTTTGCGAAAGAAATGTACCTGTCGATTATATAAGTAAAGAATACGCTGTACTGAGGGGGCCGTTTCCTTTTTATAGTTTAATGGCACGGTGAACAATAAGAGAAAATCGCGTTCCTCTTAATAAAATAAATTTAACATTAACATAAATTTCTGTCGTCCATAATTTAAAAACATTACCGATTCTCCAAACCGACATTTCAAATGGGCGACTATTATACAAAACTTTAATTAAGTTAATGTTTGCCTTACGAACAGCGAGCTATATAAACAATACACTCGAACTCGTATAAAATTGTATTCGCAGACCCGTAGCTACGGGGAGCAAAGAAATAAAACCATCGAAAATTATGAGTATCGTAATGAGCGTTCATAAATGTGATGATGTCATTGTTTCGCCTTTCTTTGGAAAAAATATTAGAGCTTGAGAATTTGAATCTACTCAGTTTCGAAGATGGTTCGAGTTAGATCTATAAAAGTACAAGACGCGTAAGTTCAGCTTTTTCTTCATGTTTCCAAGGTTGAAGAAGTTAGGTTGATTAAACACTCGATTTTTTCTGACAGCACAGCCTAAGGTTCTGATAATCCATTCTCTTGTAATCAAATGCTCCTGGTTCCATTCCGCCGTCAGACAAGGAAACATAAAGTTATTTTTTCATTTGAATTTTAAACCGGAAATCGTTAAAGAAAATGTCACGAACCTAGAAGGGAAGGGTGCTGAGTACGGTTTCAAAATCAGTGAGAAAAAGACCAAGTACATGACGACTTCATTGTCTGGTGACAGAACAACGAGCAGTACACTGGAAGTGAATGGAAAACACTTCGAAACTGTCAACAGCTTCGTTTACCTTGGGTCGCTGGTGAACAGTGATAATAGCATCGGAGAGGAAATACGCAGAAGAGTAACGCTTGGTAATAGGAGTTACTACAGTCTTCAAAAACTCTTTCGGTCGAAAACACTCAACCGCAACCTTAAGTGTGAACTGTACAGAACGCTGATACGACCAGTTGTAACGTATGGTTCGGAAGCGTGGTGCATGACACAGCGAGATGAGCAGACACTTTCAGTGTTTGAAAGAAGAATTCTTCTGGCAATTTTTGGGGGTGTGAATGTTGACGGCAATTGGCGAAGAAGATATAACCATGAGCTGTAATAGCTTTACGAAGAGCCGGATATTGTCAAGGTTATCAAAATCAATCGACTAAGATGGCTCGGTCATGCACAAAGAATGGACGAGGAACGTGTACCTCTGAAACTGCTGAATACCAACCCCGGTGGAAACCGCAAACCAGGTAGACCAAAAGCGAGATAGAAAGACGCAATTGAATCAGATCTAGAAGCACTAAGTGTAGGCGATTGGAAAATGTTGGCGCGGAATAGGTCCGATTGGAGGAAGATGCTGGAAGAGGCCAAAACCAACAAAAGGTTGTAGAGACCGCAAAAGTAAAGTAAGTATTTTAAACTTAGCTTCAAAACGCTTCACCTTACGAAGATTTGCGCTCACTACGCTCGCGATTAACTGTCATCTAAGTTCGTTCAGATTACCGATCGTTGCGATTACCGATCGTTAAGATTCTTTCAAAAAAAAATTCTTCGTTTGAGCCCCCACGTGGACTTGCAGTCTGGCTACGGTCCTGTGCATTCGTATATCAAAATCTGAACCCTGTACACAGAGAACAATGTAATAAATCTTCAACAAACAATAAACTTTCGGGAAATTCATAATAATAAATGTTTGCTACGCGCGTTTGTGACTCCTCGGGTTCGTCGTCGTCGTCGTCGTCGTCGTTTTACATTACAATATTATATAGCCCGCATTTTGCTTCTGTAAACATAATTTCCACAAAACTTTGGTTATAATTTTTGATGTTGCATAATAAACGTTCAGGAATTTATTTGTTATATTCAATAGTTAGTTAATATGGTTTAGTCGTTGTGTTTTTTTCTGTTGTTGTTACAAATGGTAATATTTATACGTTGAAGTGAATGAATGCTAATACTTACCACACGTTTTTATGTTCACAATGTTTTCTTTTTTTTGGGTTGCTTTTGGTTTTACAATTTTTTTTTCTCTATTTTTTTCTCAACACAAATTTACAATATTTACAAGCGAGTTTTGCGTTATACTGCCCTAGGAAACAGATGCTAATATTTTTGTTATTTTGTCTAAAACTGAAAGGGTAAATGCTTTCAGATCGAGATATAATGTTAAAATGCATGCATAATGTGTATAACAGAGACATGAGACATATTATTAGAAGGGACTTTGGTTCGGTAGCCTATTTGATTTAGTTAACATCCATTTTCATTTTTACATAAAGTTCAATAATTTCGCTATGTTTAATAATAATATTTCTCTCCCTCTTCCCTTACACTTATTATATAATGTCCACTGTCCACTTAAACATTAACATTCCACAGTACATTTACTTCAGGCTCACTCTTAGCAGTCAAATTTACGTAGTCGTGTAGTCAGTTTTCTATAGTTTAGTTTTCAAGATTTTTTTTTATTATTTTTTGTTCCTGCAATTTACACAATTTTCCGTTTTGTTTTTTTTTTTCATATTCAAAGATTTTCATTTATTTATTCCATTTTAGGGGTTAAGGATCATTAATTCAAGCGTTCCATGTCGGTTGCAGTCTGCTGGATGCTGACTTCACGTTTTCATTTCCATTCCTTTTTTCATTCGTAAATTCATCCGTTCTCTCTTCTCGTCTTCCTTCTATATTTTAATATACATTATTTATGGCGTTCATTTCTAGTTTCATCTCGTTGCGAATCTCATTGTGCTGTAGCTGCAAAACAATTGTCGGCAAGCGTACAATAAACTATTGCTGAACACTAAATTTCTAAAGGAACTAAAAAGTCTTGAAGACGAAACGCTATTGTGAAATGCGCCAGGTGGGTGGCGAATGGGTGGCGGTCCCCTTGATGGTGATGTAAAGTCGCCATTGTAATCTGCAACGGGAAAGATGGTTTTTTTTGTATCGTGATGTCAGTTTAATTTGAGTGAATACCTGTTTGATTTTGACTAGTACGTTTTTTATGAATATTTTAATTTCGAGAGCGGAAGAACATTTATTTTCACTACCGGGAAGAAGTTGGAAGTTCTGTTTGTCTTTTGAGCGCGTTAATAATTATTCTTTACAAGTGCAAGTAGAATGAAAAATCAAGAATTTTTTCAGAGATTCTGTTATTCGAAAAAGTTGTGCAACAGGAGTTTATTATATGTTGATTCTAGGAGCTTCTCGCTGAATCGATATTTTTTATTGTCATTCCGATTCGAAAAGTTCCTTGTGCGATGACTGCACTTGTTGTTGCACACTTCCTATTTTCGAATGCATTAGACTAGAATTTGTTGAGGAGTTTTTAAGGAAAGTTAGTTACCACGATCGAAGAATTTGTTCGGACACATTAAATGAAAATGCAACAACCAACGTAGTCTGGTTGCAAAGGTTAAATTCCACATAAAAATTTTGGAAAAATTAGCCGAAAATATCCCATATGCAGAGCGTTCCCGCAGGAAGCATGTTTTTATGTTATCTCCATTTTGCAGACATCATCCTTATGAACGCTAATATAGACCAAGCTCAGATCAGAAACGAGGAGTCAATCAAGCCGAAGTTGAGCTCAACATGAACTTATCGAAGACCAAAGTTATGACAAACATCAGCGACGACAAAGTCATTAAGATTGTATCACTGTCATCGAACGAGTCGAGAGCTATGTGTACTAGCCTCGGCCAAAAACTGAAATTGGGTCTAAACAACCAAAATGCAGAAGTCAAGCGTAGATTTCGTCATGGGAAACGTGGGTCTTGCGTTTGGAAAATTTTTCGACAATGTTAGCGTATGAAGGAAGCGCTAACGTTAACAACATCAGCATCTGAAAATAAATTCAAAGTGGCGCTAAGAGCCTGACTCGTTCATAGCATCTAAACAACACATCCTGGAGTAAAATGATATATGGACGAGTTGTTGATTATGAAACGAGGAACAAATCATCTGAACATGGAAGCGCTCTACGACCACAAGTTTCGAAGATATGAGGTGGTCCTTTGTGATGAAATTTCATATGAACGAGGGACCACTTGCATGTTTTGACAATTTCAGTCAAACAATCGACTCTGCCACTGTTACCCTTGGAGGTGTGTAGTATGTTTTTAGGCCGTTTGGATTGACGACAAACAAAAGTCGTTGATAACATGCAAAGAATATAGCATCTCTAAAGTGGAGTTTTGCGGAAAACATTGCATGGAGGACAGCTGGACGTTGGACCAAAACAATCCAAGACCTAGAGGCTGACCAGTAGAGAGATGGACGAATAGAATCACAAAATTTCTAGACGAAACGAACTTAGAAGAGAACTGGCAACAAGTAGCAATGAATCGTTCGTTATGGGAGAAAATCAGCAGTGGACACAAATAGGCAGACAAAGAAGAAGAAATATATATTGTTACACATTTTTACGGAAAGTAATGCATATCGTCGAAAATAAAGTACAGAACGCCTCGATGTGAGCTACAATTTGAGTTTAGTGGTTTCGCTTCTTAAGAAAACATTACTCTGTTTTCGACTCTATCGACAGCTTTCAATGTTTTAATGCGTTTTCACTTCCAACAGCGAAAACTTCATCAATTGTTCAATCTAATGAAGTAACAGATTTTCCATCGATTGTCAACAATTGTACTGCGGTGACATGCCTGCAATCTGTGAGTCGAACTAGCCATCGAATCATAGACCAACGAGACAATAAAAGTCGATACAATAATTTGATATTTTACTGCACGTACGTACTCTGCATGCGCGTATGTGTGCATACGATTCTAACATTTGTCGATGAAGCTGATATCAATCAAAATTTCATTGAATTGTGGTTTGGCATTTTTGCTGGTATACACTTTCACGGCATGAACAATATTTTTTTGCATAAATGATCCGTCGTTGATTCAAATTGGCGATACGCCTCTTGTTGGAAATTCGTACAGAGTAACCGGAAATTTTGTTACACGTGCAAGTGAAGTCTTGACTGACTATCATATCAAAAGAACAAGAAAGTTTTAATAATCCCAAAAACAAGTTACACCAAGAAGCATTATTAATATTCGGAAGTGCTAGACGTGGAGTTCTTTTTAAACATCTGCAATCTGCATAAAAAATTGCACTGCATCTCACATCATCTCCACGACTTCAAGCGCATCATATCAACATAAGGAGCCAAATTGCACGGTCTAATGTACATATTGCTGGCAACAATAATGAACAAGATTATGGCGTAATCACATTGGAGTAAGAAATAACCATGGAAAGATTTTGTGTATATAAACGGGGTGTCATAGGAAATGAGTGTGGACACAAGCTGAAAGACTTAAGGAAAACTGAATTTATTATGAAGAAACGAAAAGCTAGTAACGGGTTCATATTTGGCAGAAAGCTATCGCCACCGTTGGAATGTATAAGACTGAATTTAATGTAGCCTCACATCACTTTAGAAAATATGTTCTGACACATCCGACTAAAAATTCATTTTGTTATACACAAGCGAAGAAGTTTTTGTTATGCAGAAGGTATGAAGTGTAAGAGAAAGAGCATGGTATACTTCCTCCGACAGAATTTGACGCTGTGTGTTCCACTTCTTTACATCGAATATATTATGCATAGCATCCCGAAAATATATTTTACAGAAGTTAATAACAAAGAGAAAAAAATCCATCCCTTACCTCCGTCTCTCCATTCTTCCACTCCATAATCTCCCAAAATTTGCGTGTCAGGTTTTCGATGCGGTCTTTTACCTGCAACGAACGAATGAATAAATTTTGAAAAATTTGCCTCATACTGTTTCAGATTATGTGATATTATAGTTAAACAATAAATAAATTGAAATTGGAAGCATATTATTCAAGTGTATAGTAATGCGTATAGTAATAGACGAATTATTCCCTTGACTGTAGGCAAGGGTCTGTACACCAGAAATTCACCTAAGTGTTCGTAACAGAAATTGGCAATAAGTTCACTGTGATCCTTTAAAATGTTTCATATGGTAAAAACGTTAAATGCAGAAAATGTCCGAAGGCTCTGCGAGTAGAATGACTTCGATGCAAAAATGATGTAGCAAACATTTCTTAATGGGGGACAAGCATGAGATGTTTGATGTCATTCAAAAGCTAACATTTGGCGCTAATGCATGAAAGTTAAGCTGAATCAGCTGAAGTAGGAGCTACAACCAGGACATAAAATCGGCCAAAATTCGCCGAGGGTCGCCAAAAAAGTGACTTCTATGAAAATTTAGCATAGGAAGCCACAAAAGAGAGACAGAAAGACTTTTTGCTGTCATTTGAAAGGATACAGTAACCGCGTCTAGGATAACCATTAACAGGCTTGGTCAGCGGCTCTGTCATGCTATTGCTCCGTGCCTCAGTGACCGAGAACCACAACCTTTCCACGGTTGATTTTAGTTTTTGTCCCTAAATCAATTGCAGTGTCAATCTTTAGTCTATACACTTCCAGAATTCCTGGCTGACCATAGTGCCAGTTCTCAAAAAGCGCCAAGTCAACAAGATTATGAAAAAAAAATTTTCAATAACAGCGTGGGGTGTTAATTTAACACTATTAAATGATGTTAAACGAGTTCAAAGCTCCAATTTCTCACTCCCCACTAATCGTCCATCTTTCTTGAGAGCATGATAATTGTAGTAGTTAGTGTTGCAACCATTATGAGCGTGAATCCCACGAGTTTCATTTTTTCTAAGTATCGTTTGAGCGCTATTTAATGGATTTGAGAATCATACGCGTGAGACTTTTCTCTGTTATTTTACCATTTTTAAAGGCAGAAAATAGAGTTTTGAAGCTGAAATCGAGTGAAAACTTACTTCATTTAGGTTTTTTGTTCTTCAAAATTTCTCTTACAAATACAGGGAGATAAAAGCGAAATCCATTATTTATCAGTACATTACGCATCTATGGGATAATATACGAGGGGGAAGCTTGTATCTCGAGCCGAAGGCGAGCGATATAATCCCCCGAGTGGATAGATGCGCAAGGTATTTCAATTAACAAAGCAACCAAAAAACAAATCAAAACGTTCCAGAGTGAAGTAACGTCCGATTTATCTCCCTAAGGAAGCAATGCGTTGAGTGAAATTAAATAGCTTTCGCGAGACTTTAATATGTTGTGCTCGTTCGCATACACAATTACTGTTGTATGAAAAACGAACTTGTATCTATAAGCTTGTTTGTTTACGCGACACATGGCTTAGACTCACCAGGGAATTAGCGGCACCAGGTAAATAAATTAATATTTCTTATTCGAAGTACTTCTACTCATCGTGATACGAGAAAGCAAATTATTTCCCGTGTGTAGTAATGCTATTTTATTGCATTCACGATTTGCTTCGACAGATAATTACTTCCCTAAGTCAAACATTATTCATTTGCTGTCAAAGCAGTTATATGTTGTTATCTCGTTTTCGCTCATGCAATAAAGCAATATATTTCTACTACTTAATAATCTACTATTACTTTACGAGCGAGATGAAGGGTTTGGCGCCATTACTTCCCAAGTAAAGTATAAAGTCCATTAAAATTATTTTCAGTCAAGGTACTCGACCCACACAAATGGTGGGACCTAGTTTAAAAATTTTAAATTAAAAATGACATGCTCACCGTTGGATCGATTCGAATACAGCTCTGTGGTCATGATGGTGGTTGGAGCCGGAATTTCTATAAATGAGATTTTGAATAATAGAAAATCATTGATCAGTAAATAATAATGATCGCCACAATATGAGGAGAAAAAAAAATATTCGGAAAATTTGCATAAAAAACAAAATTCGGACTATGGCATGTGTGTACATATTTGATGTGCGTGTGAAATGTGAAATTCAATTTACTGCGGTTTTCTGGTGGATTTATTGATGAATAAATAAATTTTAACAATTTCGTTCATTTCAATATTATTTACCATCTAATTTGATGAGTCCGTCCGTTTCGCCGAGTGAATTTTTGGCCACGCATCTGTAGGAACCAAAATCGCCCGGGCCAACGTTACGAATTTTCAATTTCATATATTTGCTATATCCGGTGTTCGACGATGTCGTTTCAAATTTATCGCCTGCTCGTGATGCATCTGGTTGATTTTTTTTTGTGTCGGTCGTATTATTTATGGAAGAAAAAGTAACAATTTTGTGGTTAATATTCATATCTGTGCTTGAAGTCGGTGACGACGTCTGTTAAAATATCCTATGTTATATCTTCTGTTGTATGCGTTTGTGCTATACAAAATTCCTCCTCGACTTTCAACAAAACACTTTTTGTGATATTTAATAGCCCATGGGAGTTTGGGAGCTTGATGTCACAGTCACGTATAGCCGAGTGAATTTGAAATGTAACGGAGAAGTGTCTGGCTTATTAAGAGAGTTGTTAAATTTAATTAAATAATTAATTTATTTGACTCAACGTTTATGATAACTTTTTTATTAAATAAAGAAAAATGGGTACGTCGTCGTCATTGTCGTCGTCGCCGCCAAGCATAATTCTGAACACGTTTATGGCTTCACAGAAATATTAAAGACGAAAACAAACACGCAAAGATAGAGGGGGAAGAACACCCCGTTCGAAAGATGAAATTAATAAAAAAAACACACAGTCGCGGGTCGCGACTCCTACATTTATTTCATTCAAATAAGCGTTTAAAGGTAATATCCTTTTGCAGACTTATCGAAATGAAACGGAAATTACCCTCCGAAAAGTGTACGTTAAATATCAAAATTGACATCAGAATTGTCAAGTTCAAACAAACGTGAAAATAATAATGCTCTGTTGTGGGTGGATTACTCTTATCCTATCACACAGACGGAAAGCACCGACGGCAATAATTGAATCCTCTTTTTTGATCGCAGAGAGTTTAATAAAACAACTAGAGCGGATGACAAAGTCACACAAATAATAAGAAGATTTGGAATTTATAAAATATTGCCAAGCATTTGGTGATATTAACATTCAATTTAATCTATGAAATTTTGAACGATTGATAATATCGATAAGTATTTTACTTCCGTGCCCAAATAAATATTGTGCGAAACAACATCTTACATTTTGTGTTGGTTTGAATTCGGAATTAGTTTTTGTGTCAACTGTACTCTCTCGTTTATTTCTGTGCATAAATAACTTAACTCATTGAATGATTCTCTTTAGCTAAGTGTTCAAATAATCAATTAACTAGAGTAAATAAGAGGTTTGATGCGACTTTCTAGATCCAATACGCTTTCCTACGATCTCGCCTACGACTTCAAGGATCTGCAAACGACTAAAACTATAAATGAGAGATAGAGTAAGTGTCATCTGTCAGTTTATAAAATTTTGTTTAAGACTGCTGTCCATTAATCTCATCACCTCGAAAGTTTCTAGGCATTACACAGGATTTTGGCACTTAATCAGTAACCGTATAGTCTGTTATCAACAACAATGACCACAATAATCGATTGATTCATCATAGCTTCACCTTATATATACAAAAATGTATGTTCTAACACATGAAGTATAAGACGTTGAATCGAAGAGAACGGATACTTCAAACAAACGAAGTAATAGATTCGCTTAATATAATCGCGGTACGTCTGCCGTTTCTGAGAGGTCTGATTTCTAGCAGCATAGAAAACCTTTTCCTAAAAGTTTCTTGATAACTTTTCAGCTGTCACCAATAGCATAGCTTTCTACTTTCAAGCAATGTCAACATCTAAAAACTGAGCATGCAACACCGGTGGTTTGTGGTTCCCCTGGACCACGGATAGACTTCAAATAAAAAAAAATTTCCTCTTCACGTTTTGAGTGTCTTATTTTTAATTTGGGGCGGGTGGCGATGTAGATATATCAGGTGGCGGATCTCCACTCACCCCCTCTCAAACAAGTCCCAGTGTGGTTTCAATGTGCAAACTCTCGTTATTGAAAAAATATGGTTAATCTTGGCTGTAAAGCTTCATGCTCGTTGAGCTCTATCGACCGCAAGGTTTCAAAATATTATAAATAATACAAAAAGTGATATCTCATGAATGGTCACTTTAACAGAAAAATTGACAATTGACAATGAGTAACTCCATCTATCAAGAACAACAAGAATCAATACATTCGAAAAAAGCGGGAACATTTGAATATCACCAGCTGTACAATGGGCCTAAAGGTGGCCTCCGTACGAATCCTACTCCGGTAGGATGGCTGGAGTTAATAAAAAAAGAGTTTTTTATTGATTGTTCTTAATCTACAACTGATTCTCTTTGATTCAATTGCAAAATCTTGTGAGAGAAAGATTGACTATCAATAATGAAGTATGGATTGTAAAAATGATTTTGGTCTACTAAACAAACTTGAAACTTGACTGATTCTCTTCACTACTGATTGACACAAGAAAAATAATCCCAATAGGAACTGAGTTATGCATTAGCAACTTCATCCAAAACCCATTAACGATCCTCTTTATTCGCGAATTTCGTATACACACCCAATGAACGTTTAATACGGTTTGTCTCTGTTTATAATTTGATTTGGTTATTATTTTAGTTCCCTTTTAGTTTGACTCTTTGTTGAAATTTTTGGATTTATTTCCTATTCTCATAAAATTTCCAAATGGATCAACAAATCTTTTAGAATTAATGGCATAGACTTTCCTACGACGACGTCGTTATTATGAATAATGTTTTGATATCTTATTCATTGTGTTATATTCTACAGAATAACAATAATAATAATGTGAAGTTGACTATTCCGAAGTGATATAGGAGCCAAATTTGTATTGTAAATAAAAAAAAATCCAGAAATAAAACTTGGCGACGAAATGGCCACGTACGCCAACAACGAACGTTTGCTACTGGAAGTATAAATTATTATTTTACTTGTCCAAAAGCAACATACACGCTGAGAAACATGGATGTGGAAGTTTGGCGAAGATTCACCAATGAAATATGTAATAGATGTAGACTGGCCTTCCTATACAAAATTACTGAAGCTAACATAAAGCTCTATGTCCAATTTCACCGCCATTAGATGATCAATATGTGTTAATCCACAAGAAATAGTGGCATAATGGTCAAAATATTATGATTCGCTAGACTTTATCATGTAAAAAGGTATTATTATCTCTCGAAGTTGTTCATCTTTAAAAATCATTTCGTCAGATCGAAACAGTGGCAGAAGACGTTTCTTATTGTTTCAGCATAATGTCTGCTTAATGGGAAGAATGGTTGGGCCTGTTGCGTTGAATTATACACTTGATATGATTCTATTCAGTAAGGGCAAGTAGTAGAAATGAACGGTAAGGTCTTAGTGACCTTAGTTAAGAAGAAAATTATGTTAAGTCACTTTTCAATGAACAGCCGAAAGGCAAATCTGAGTTTTGTTGAAGGTTCGGATAGAAGTTCTATCCGAAATATCCTGAACCCAGACATCGAATTCCAACATGTTGGAGGTTGGATGCTTGGCATCTCTGTTTTCCACAAAAGTCTTATTGACTTAGTCAATAGACTGGAAAACCGAACCGACAACATAAGAATGCGTCGGGGTTTTTATGTAGAGCTGAACACCACACATTTACTTGTGTGGGAGTGTAAAGTATTTGCTCAGCATTTGTTTCACATATCATCGAAGCACTTGTTTATGTGTTTTTGGGCTCAAAATATATATCAAACCTATTGAAATTGGTTTTGGTTTAATTGGTGATAAGCAGAGTACCATAAATTAACACTAAATTATTGTTAAATTTCGCTTCACTTTTCATTAGCGAAGGGTTTCGATCTTTACTTTTCATTCCTTTTATAATTCGCTAGATATGTACATGTGGGAAAAAGTATGACTAGCTCAAATAGTTGTTAATTTCTTTGCCACTGTCGCGTCGCCATGGCCTGATGAGACGACATTTTTGAACTGCATATTAATGCAAAACGTCGACAGACGTATAGAATATCTCTCAGATCGAATCAGTGGTCAAACGCTTCGCTACTAGATACGCTCGTATGTCTGCTTAATGGCATCTATAGTTTGGTCGTTCGAGGTTTGATGCTTGGCATCTTTTGTTTTCCATATTTCTTGCTGGCATGATGTGTCAATTGAAAACCGAACCGTTAGAACCAGACGCCACTAAACAGCCTAAATACACACCTCCAATACATCACTCTACTTCACGATGTGTTCTTCCGATGCTATGAACGAGGGACCACCAGCATGTTTTGACAATTCGACTCGGCCAGTGTTACCCTTGGAGGTGTGTTGTGTGTATTCAGGCTGTTTAGACGCCACACATTAGCGCTTGTGAAGCAATTGCTTAACATACTCATTCAAGCACTGGCTCATGTGTTTTCTTGTGTTCACTTTTCACTTTTCACTCTCAAATGCCAGTCTATCTCTGATATGTCATTGACATTTCACTTATACGTTCGTTCTACACTGTGCGATTGATTAATCTGTCGGTATAATAATTTGATTGATCAGATCCTGTGATGCCTTACCATAAAGTTCATCGAAAACTTTCCTCATCATTTTCCGGTTCTGTGCGTTAGATTCATTGAAATTTTCATGTGATAAGCTCGTAATATTGATTTCGCATAATTTTAATCGAAGGTATTGATTACATTCATCCACTAAATTATTCATTTTCTTGTTCATCAATTATCTACAAAGTGTGCTTTATGATCTTCTACAGTTCAATCAACATATTATAACGTAAAACAGACACACAACTTTCCTATCAAACCGTACTCTCCATCGAATTGTTACACACAGTTTGTGTGTGTGTGTGGGTGTGTGCTGTGTGTGTGAGTGTATATTTCCGTCTTTTACTGCCGAAACCGAATTAAATATTTATGGGTATACCCCGTCAAAAAACGAATATCAGGCTCTGCCAAAAATAAAACTGAAATATACCAGACATTTATTTACACCATAGATTGGGATATATATCGAACCTAATGTTTTATTTTCTCTTTCATATTATACACTCGACATAACTGTTCCGAATTTTGTATTATACTTTTGGACAGTCTAAAGCATGCTTGCTACATTTTATAGTATGCTGTGCACATGGCCCGTACATGTACAGGAAAAGGGGGGTGATTGTTGTGTGTGTATTTGTTTCGTTAATAGGATATTGCAGAGTAATTAATAAACTGTATAAATAACAACCCAGTTAGCCGAAACCAATTCGCACAGTGTGTGGTTTAGATGTAGCGATAAATAAGTGTGGTAAAGCTTTGGCTTTAACAAATTTCCGGCAGTTTCTAAATTGATCCCTTTAAATAGACTTACAAATCTCTGGTAATGCCAAACATTTACAGCAAAAACAAAACGTTTTATCATTCACGAATCACTAATTGCCCGACGAAACATTTTTATTTCAAAAATGGTTACAATTTGAGAAATTTAATTTTTATTATTAAATTGGAACACAAGAGTCTTTTGTGCATGGTTATCCGACAGAAAGATGCAGTTCTCTTCTTTGCGTTTCGTTTCTTTTATTCCATTCTTTTATTTTACAAAAAAAAAATGGAAGAAGAAAGTTCTTCTTGACTGGGTAAAATCGAATTGCCATCAAGGGAACAAATTTTTCGTTTTATAAGCAAATGAAATATATTTTTATTCCATTGAAGATGCAATGAAAAGAAAAACCATTTCACAACACAAATTTAGATTTGAATAAAATAATCTCAGCTTCATATCTTTATAGTGCGGGCACCGTTCTCGGTTGGTCCTTCACATTGCTGGCGTACAATTTTATTTTGTTCGTTTTTTCTCCATTATATAGTTGTTGTAAAAGGAAAATCTGATTTCTTTCAATTTTTTTTTAGCTTTTTTTGCGCTATATGCCAAAGATTATAATCTGATTTCAGAAAGTGAGGGCAAAGGCACTGGGTAATATGCGAGAAAAAGTTTTTTTTTTATGAAATTTGCATTTATATATCAAGAAAGCCTGGAGAAAGAACACTTCATGTATGCGCTATGGTATTCGTACGAAGAAAAAGTAAAAAAAAAAATTCGAAAAGTTTGGCGGATGTTAAGGTATTATGGGGCAATTATTTTTGTATGAAAGCGAAAGAAAAGGAAGGAGTAAAAGCGTGTTCTCTTGTCGGATTTATATGGAAATTGAAATGGATTTATCTTAATCAACTGTGATGTTATGAATAGATTGCGGTTAGCTGTGCTGGATTATTTACACTTTAGAATTTGATTTGATGTCAAATATGATATGAATCAAGAGAAGTTGAAGCCATACAGAACACATTACTGGCTTATGCAAATAAACAAAATGTAAAATGAGTGCATGATAACGAACTACATGCCGTTCATTCATTCCTTTGACTTCATTATATTCTGTTGGAAGAAATATGATTTTTGTTAGATTTTATATTTACTGTAAAAAAAACGGAGCCTTTGTGTCCTATCTATCTCTGTCTGGTGCAACTTCAAAGAGTTCGTCTAGTCTTCTGATTAAGAAACTTAAATTCAAGTGTCCGTTGACCCTCTATGCATGTGCAAAATAATTGATTAACTATTGACTTTTGTCATCTATACTGTCTAATGAAATAATGTAGCTGATGTATTGCGCTGTTATTTCCTCAAATGAAGACTACAACTGAGTCCCGAGCAAGACGATCGTATCAATTTTTCACTGCAAATGGAAAACAAACAAGAAATTTCGTGGCCTTTTCGACGGTATTGAGCTTCCGTACAGAAAAGTACTTGGGAATCACATTGGACAGATCGCTAACATTTAAGGAAAATTGCTTTCCTACAGCAGCGAAATGCACTATCAGAGTTAATCTTTTACAAAAATTGATTGGAA
>JANTFA010003454.1:0-16573 GCA_026413405.1 Phytosciara flavipes | reverse complement strand
TTTTTGTTAAATTTAAATTATCCATTATCAAAAAAACGGCAGACAACGAGAGAATTTTTTTTATAGCCAAACAAAAAAAATAATTTCAAATAAAAAAATATTATACTCACCGCAACCGAATGACTCTGATCTGTTTTTAATTCACGATGGTTGGAAAATTGTACATAGACGGTTCTACCACGAACCTGGGGTGGATTGTTATTGAAGCAGGCTACTATTGCGGCGGCAGACACCTCATCGGCCATTTCTAAAAAGGCCTGGTTTTTACCCTTAAGCACTAGAACATTTGTTACCCGTCCGAACGAAACACCCAATTGTATAACTTCAGTTTCACTTGATTCATTCGGTATGTTTCTGATGTGAATAACCCTTGACGGTTTGCCTGGAAAATGGAAATAGAAAATTTTATCAACGCTGCTTTTTGAAAAGACCAAAAGACCAAAAAAATAATGATATAGAAATGAGTATAATTATAAGGGTATGCTCCTTATTTGAAAGTGAAATATATATATATATATATTTGTACGTACGTATACGTGACTACGTTTCGGTATAAATTTAACATTTACTTAAATATTTAACGAGGACAAAATGGTTGCGCTATATAGATATGGTGTGTTGTGTATTTAACCAGAGAGAACTATGTAGAATACAATGTTCTTAGAGCCACACCATTGCAATGTGAGAATAGTGCTAGAATATTTAGGTATTTAATTATGTAGAAATGAGATCGCAATACCGATGGCAGGCATGAGCGCCGCCGAAAATGAGCCGCTGCCGACTTATTTTGACCCAGCCGATCGGGCTCTAAAAATGCAACTTGTAAACTCGTGCTGAATCAATTTTACTGAAATCGATACTTATCGAGTAGATATGCGAGAGTGTACACTCCCACTACTTACACTTGCACTTGTTGGTTTGATTCCTATAAATAGACAGTTTGCAGTTCCCTAAATATTATACATTTCCTCTTTACACTTACGAGTTTGAAATTTCTCAGATTTTTTTTTTAAAATAAGAAGCCTGAAAAATATCATCCTTAGCCGAACCTTTTTAAGCCGACATTTTAGCGCGCATTTTTTTCAGCTTGCCGCCGCCGACGGTTCTTTACCGGCGCTCATGCCTGATTGATGGAGTGAAATGGAGCAAAAAGGAATGATTATTTCCATGTTAAAATGTCTCCTTTACAAACCCCCAAAATTACATTCGAAATATTTATAATACTCTGTCATCCGTTGCATGTTCAATTCAGCATTAAAATGATATAATAATCGATCAAAAAAGAAAAATAATTCGAAAACATTGAATGTGGAGTTCTTTCGTGAAAGAGACCGAGACGCGTGCTAGCAATTATAAATGTGGATTTAATGAGTATTTTCATCAGCGGTTTGGCGCTGAATATCAACAAGGTGCTAATTACATTGAATTAAGACACAATGTGCGGTGTAATCCGCATATTCGCCTCATTTTTCATCAACCAAAAGTTAACAGTGCGTGACCTGTTACAGTTGTCATACGATAGGATTAAGACAATTTACGGCTAATTGTATACATCGTAATAATGAAGGAAATTTTTCTAACGTAAGCATTTAAGCTACTGACAACTTATTAACAGTGATTCATGCACAAAGCGAACAAACACCAACCAAATGCACCATAACACGACATAAATGGTCAAATGAGCTTCAATAAAAATGTTTATGTTCCAATGAAAATTTCCGGCCAAGTACCAAACTGTATGCTCGTAATAATGAATACGATGGAGTAAGGAAAAACAAAGAAATTCATTTTAATAAATCGGGTTTTATTGCACGGACTGTTGTCTACATTGGAATCGTATACAAAATGACGTTACCACCAGAAAGGAAATTCTTTATCAAAAATTCGATGAAACAGCATGCTGTCATTAGCATACGACCTCACTTTGCCGTTCATATTATTTAACAAATAATTTTAGAGAATAGGGATTGTCAATTGTGGCCGTCCACAACGAATCGGGATGGTTTCGCCATGTCTCAGGCGTTGATATTGAAGTACGAGTGGTCAGAGTGTTTAAAAATCATGAACACGTTCTTATATAGACATTGGCATAGTGATACACAATTCATATTCGCTTTAAGGGACGCTTTTCGAGGTTCGCCTAAAACTGTTTTATTCACATTTTCTGGCAACTGGATGCAATTCGGTAAGAGTAAATAAGATTCTTCCTGTGCTATGCTCTTGTGTTCAGAGTAAAATGGCTGGTCGTGCAAATTTTTTGCTCCTCAGTTTTTTGTTGTTTATTTTTTATGTTTATTCAAGTGATTTATGTTCCTTCCTGACTTAATTAGTTCGAAAGTAAGTATGTTTACCGTCGTGTGTATTTCAATTGTATGAATTTTTACCAGTACTTGCGTAAAATTTGAAAAGTGAAATTCGAACGCGAATCAAATACGTGAAAAGAATGAAACAGCAGCTGATTTGCTGGGTGAATTCACTTATTCGATGTTTCCACCAGCGATAAACACTAAACGTCGGTCCATTCGTTCTACAAGAACTCGCCAATGAATTTTTAGGTAGATGAACGTAATCATGTAATCACATACGAATGACTAGACGCTAACGCCGTTACCACTGTAATTGCAACATAGCTTTGGCCGAAGGAATTGTCATCTACACTGAGAAAACATCAATTTACGATCAGCTGGAGAATGATTGATTGAACACATAAACTTCCACCAAAAACAATCAAAGATTTAGTGAATCCAGTTTAAGTCAAAAATTCAATCAATCCAAGGTGGAGAACATCCCAGACATCAATGAAAATGATGTCGACTGAGAAAATTGCACACACAAAAAAACGTCGACCTGTTGAGCGACGACGATCAAAGACACAAAGTGCAGTGTCTTTTAATTGTGCTGAAGTGACTCGAATAGCATAACAAAATGTGCACAATGTAAGAGTTGGTAAATTGATAGACAAATATTGTGCAAATAATTGAATTGAAGCTGTCTCTCTGTTATAAAATGTGGAAATTCAATTATCATACCGAAAGTGCGCAGTCAACTTTTTAAAGGACATGATTGTTCTGTTATTTTTCATAAGAAAACTGATTTTAGGGTTCGGGACAGGTCGGGAACAGGTTGATCTGAGCCTGAAACGTCCATATCTGATCTGATCTGAAACAGAATTGTTTTTTTCTCTATCTGATCTGATCTGATCTGATCTGATCTGAATTTTTCTGATCTGATCTGAAATTAATTAGATAAGGACATCGTCTGATCTTATTTGGTCTGCTTAAAATTTCAAAAAATATATTTAAAATTTTTCAGATCAACCAGATCAGATAAGATAAGATAAGATCATTTCAACTTAGGCTTATCAGATCAGATCAGGTCAATTTATTTCAGATCAGATCAGGTCACGCATGAAAAAGATCAGATAAGGTCAGATCAACCGAAAATCGGGACGAATCCGAAAATTTATAAGATTGATCTGATCTGTTCCGAACCCTATATTAACATCTTTTGTATTATGATGGTGTATTGGCGGAAAATGTGTTGTATTGTAAAGTATCTCTCTTGTGTAGACTGTAGATCCAGTTAATAATGCCACTAATTAATTGCATATTTATTTTCAACATAATTATTAATTGTTAATATTTGATTGACCCGGGCGAACACAGCAGTTATTTCATTTAAATCAATTTTGTTCACCGAAAAGTACATAATAATGAATGTTTACTTTTAATTACAAACAATACATAAATTAAAAAGTGAAACAATATGTAAACGTGATCTAAAGGCAAAATGTATTGCACAAATTAATCAATTGCATTGAATGACTAACAAGTATAGTGCCAGAAGGGTAACAGTTCATCACAAAACGGTATATGATATGTGCTTTATTTGGCAATATAATGTAATGGTTTTATAATACACTCTACCATTCTGATATGCGCAATCTACAACACTATACTGTTTATATGCTGTGTGTACGCTCACAAATATTTAAAACTGGGCGCCGTATATTGTACTGCAGGCATGTTTATTGTTTGAACGATACAGTTTTTTTATTGATAAAATTGTGTTTAATAATTACGTATAAAGCGTAACTCAATCATCTATTTGGTAGTTTGAATTTTCTGACAAGACATACTACAATAGGACTACCCTTCGCGAGACAGTGCCTGCTTTCAAATTCTTGTTTTGACGAGTTACATTTACAGCCGAAGGCGAGGGATGTATTTCCACTCGTCCACAAAGCATAGCAATTTGGAAGCACTTACGTACTATGCTTTACGTGCTTCTCGTCGTTAGATGCAAATAAGAACCCCAAAAACATACATTTACCGAGCAGAGCAGAAGCACATAAATTCACTTAATGTTAGCCAGTTCATCTGCACTGGTATTTGTCGGTTTAACCGATAGTCTGTACAAGAGGTTTTTTTTTTCAAGACAACTTTGATAACTTTCCGTCATTGAATGATAACTGGTATCATCCGATGTGTTTAGCATCAAGCTTCGGCAGCTGGTCTTTTGGAAAATTTTAGAGTGTAGAAATTCTGACAACACTTACAAGTGAAGCTGCGAGTAGCATGAAGTTGCTTTCGAAAAGATGAATTCAATGTAGTCTGGTTTGCTGTGTACCGCACAAACGAAAATTGACTTAAAGTTCGGAATTCGGAACAGGCCAAGTTTTACCAGAACCTAACATGTCTGGACCTCAACATAAATTTACGTGAGACCTGAACATAGTGATCAGATCAGATCCTGTACTGAGCCGTCCAGACGATTGACAGTTCTTCGGTCGGCTGGTATGAAATCAATGGCGGCTAGTTGGCTCAGCCAGGTGAATTACGATATTCAAAAATCGATATGATCAAATCAAATTTCGAAAAGTTTCGGAAGTCAGAAGTCGGTTATACTGCCGCACAACGTTAAGCACTCAAAAGTTTGGCTTAAATTGAATTTCACATAAAAATTCACAAATGAACAAAAAATATTCCACATGTAATGAATCATTTCCGCAGGGGTCAAAATGCTACGTAATGGGCAACTTTCGCATGGGATAGGCTGCAAAGTAGTTTAAATACACTTGGCATCAATTTGTGATACGAACCGTACTCACAAGTTTGTTTGAAGCAACTCTGGAAACTGTTATTTTTGCCTTCGGCTCTACACTTTCTTGTCAAAATAACAGTTTCCTCACCTTGTTAACCTTAAAACACATTCGTGACTTCGACTCGATACACAAACCAATCCCTAATGTAATGAATTACTTCCGTCACATCCAATGTTATCTACTGTTACATTTATATACAACTTAGATGCACAATTAACCGTAAGCTTTTTACAATCGTCTGGCGTGAAGAACATACCCAAAGTAATTCTACAATTACCGAGCTGTACATTTCCGATAAATTCCTTCAGGCTTTTTCGTTTATAATAGTGAAAAGTTTATGCCTTAGATCTTAAATCCATAAAAGTTATTGAAAAAGTACTTACCAACACCGCCGAGCACTGTGGAATTTGTTTCTAATTTTGCTTTTTTTGTCGCCAAATCTTGATTGTTATTATCTGAAGCTGGTGCCATAACTGCTGCTTGACTAAGAAGTTCGTCGCTACCTCTCTGTAAATTAAAAAAAAGAAAAAACTTTATTTCTCATTTCTCAAGAATGGATTGTGTGGTGACTATTATTTTCAAAATCAATAAACTTTTCAGCATAGTGGAAAGTTTGCATATATATTTAGTCGTCGTCTACGCTCAAATTCTATACAATATTCGGAACCGCCGTTTTTATTCTATCGCTTCCGTAAATGAGAATGAAAAGAATAAGAAAGAAAAGTCAGCCGTTCCAAGAAAATGTATTTTTATTTCGTATAGATATTTTCAAAGTTCATTGTCGTCAAAATTATGTTAAAGATTATTATCTTGTTCGATATTTTATGCGAAACATAATGACATAACATCAACATAATTATAACTTTCATATATAACCATATAACATACAAAAATTGGTATACGATACGATGTGTTCGTACATTGTATACAACTATTATAAATGTCTTGCGAAGAAAGGCGAACATCTTCAGGGGATGCTTTTTGTTGTCTCTGCAAACATTTTGCGAAATGTATCCCATACAAAATATGTGAAAGAATCGTTTCGCCGAATATATATGGCTAATTCCATGATCTGTCCCGTGATGAATGAATTTGGGTGTTCTTGAAATAGCTAGAAATAGCTCGGAGCAACCTTCATTGGAATCTTATCTGGTATTCTGCTGATGCGCTTTCGAATGAATCAAACATGCTCTGAGAAAATACTGAATGGACTTCGAGATGTTTTTGATTGGTCGGTTATGAATAGTCTCGGGATCAGGTCATGGATTACTACATATATGTATGTCTACAACTCAGGACTTTATATTGGATGTCTGCTTTATAAAATGCTATATAATAAAACTTTCACATTATGATTTATGTTATTCTACCTGGTGTGTTTTGTTATTATTTAGCAAAGCGACACGATATAGCGGGTGTGGCGTTATTATTATTATTTCAGGTGTTCAGCAAAAGAAAAGACTAGAATTTGTGAATGATTTGGGTAGCAAAATTCTAACGTTACTGTCGTTCGCTTTATGTGAAGGCAAAACAAAAAACTGTTCATCGCATTGTTATCATAAATAGTTGCGAGAATTTGAGTGGAATCTTTGATTTTTTCCATGCATAATTTTTGATACGCTAATTAACCAAAAATGATGGAGTCTCGACATATTTTAACTTGTAACTTTATTTCCATTGAAAGTTCATCCATAAATCATGGTTTTTTAAACCCGCCCTCTCTCCTTGTCAGTTTATTACATTTTACAAAACATACCCCCCAACATGGACATCAGATTCCCTACTATGACAGAAAACATAGCTCTTTAGTATTCCAAGCGATATGAAATGTCAAAAACTATTTCAATTTCTTGTTAAGTAATTCCCATTGTTTGCTAGTTTTTTTTCTTCAAAAATATGTAACCAAAAACAAAGTTGACAAAGTGAGTTTACAAAAATTACGCACATTTTGGCGTACAAGAGGGTCTCAAAGTCGTGACTTTGAGCGGGATGAAACCCACCGCAGTGGAAGGGGGTTCTGGCTAAAGTAGACATGCCATGTTAAAAATATTGGTACCACCTCCTAATTTGTTCGTCTACCTTGCTTTCAGACCCTCTTAACCGTCCCTTTCTTTCGTCATTTTTTCGACAAAGCCCCCGACTGTTGATTAAGTGATTTTTATGGATGTCATCTGACATCTATTTTCATCTTTATGCTACATTTGCTAGGATTCTATAATACACAGGGCCAGACATGTTGACCGACTAAAAAGAGGTCGGCGGCGTGCGCCTGCCAAAAATTACGTGGCGGCGTCAAGTCGGCTGAGTCATTTTTTTATATTTTTCATAGAAGATTCGGGTTGAAGTAGATGTTGGAATTGTTTGCTGGAAAAATTGTCGAGAAAAAAATAAAGAAAATAGATCGAAAGAAGAGTTACAGTGGCCCTCGTCTTTCGATTATACGAAATCCAAAATAATGAACCTGTAAAACTTGAAATTTACATGAGTGAACATGATTGCTTGTGAGTGCGATGCTTCCGCGCACAATATAGACACACACATGACTTTCACAGACGAAAGATAAAAGGATAGTCCGACCATCCGAAAAAATATCACATTGATCTCAGCGTAAACGCGTTTCATGGGTTTGTTGGGCTTAATGCAAGAAAACACATGTACAATTCACAATCGGTCAGATTGTCTTCACGTTTTGGTTGAAAATAAGGTAGGTTGGGCTGTGAGCGTGAAAATTTTTCAAAAACTAAGATAAGCGAAACCAAATGCAGAAAGATTTGCAATATCTAGTGATTACTGGCTTTAAAATGGTATGTTTGGACTATGCACACACACACGTACCACTGTAAGTGCAAGAGCAGTCTTTCAATCTAATTCACTCAAATGGGGTCACTGTCGAGGTCACTGTCCCCCGAGTCTCTTTGATCTTATATGTCTAGAGAAAGAAAACTTTGCCAGTTAATTGTTGTTGCAGACTTCTTAAATCAAATTTACTATAACATTTAGCAAAGAAACTTATTGTTTCAAAGACATAAAAGGATACTTTCAAATACCGTAAAACCGACAAAGCCTCGCAGAAACAAAAAATACATCAAGCGAAAGACGGTGTGTTGTAAGTAAACAGAAGTTGATAATTCATTTCCGAATGCTTTTAAACTTCCCGACCAAATAACGTCTCGTATGTATACATTGAAAATTATCCTCGTTTAAACATTTACCAAATACATTTTCTAACGAGAGTGGAAGCCTGGTGTGTCAAAATACAATGTGTACTTAATTTTTCAACCTAACGTTACTTATTTTTCATAACCGACAGAACAGAATATGGTAAATGTGCTGTTGAACGTTCACTATAGAATTTTTTTTGAGGGATTTTTTGTTCCCTGTAAAAAGCTTTTCATTTGAGACCTCACTTTTGTATGTAAAGTAACATTTAATCTAAAAAAAAATTTTTGTTACATATACCTATCATGTTAAGCGGATGAAAATAAAAAAACGTAGGAAACTTTTAAAATACCTTTGCACGCGTACATACCAGTGTTAGGTATATCATGTAATATCAACTTCTATTACAAAGCCTTGGAAACCTCACAATATTCACTTCCCTGTAAAATCCTTTGTTACTCAGAGTATAATGCATGTGTGTTCTTTTATGTGAGCAAAAAAAAATGTTGAAAATCTACACAAGCTTTGAGTAAACTACCAAATGGAAGACAAATCGAATTCTTAAAGAATTAGAAAGCAAGGGAAAAAAAATTATTGTTCAGCACTCATACTTATTTGGCCATTTAATTACGGGAGATTAAGTTCCCTCTAATCGATCGAATGTAATTAAAATTAATTGAATATCAAATTTGCCTTCTCGTCTAGTCGCATGGATAGAACAAGACAAACCCAAGCACTTGAGTATAAGAAGCTCTACATAAAAAACTTCCGTACTTTTTGGTATTCTTTGAACCTCCATTCTTGCACTCCCACTCTCAGGTTTTGCTCATACCTTTAACATTGTTTGTCAACCTCCCCTCTTCCCCCCAAAATCTGGACATTTTTATACATACATTCCAAGTTACTTGTGTCGAAGTTAGTCATCTTCGGTTGTTGTAAATCGATTATGAGGGGAATGTCTTAGAACGCATAATTTATTCGCGCTTTTTTCCCACACGACTCGAACGTATTAATCATCGACAAGATTATTCAAGGCTACAGGTAAATGTTTTCTTGCAAGCGTACAGAAAATATGAATATTAATGTAGTGTCGACTAAAAATGTCAGCCCGAAAACACGAAACATAATAACAAAAATTTTACGTATTTTTGTACGTAGATATGTTGCAGTCGTAGGTCTCTTGGAAACGTCAAATTGGATCGTGAAATTATTGTTCCAAAAATGTGTAAAACTTTCAAATGTTGCATTTGGTAATTATATGTAATTTCGTAATGCCCATGTGTGAAAATTTAAAAAAAAAACTCCTAAAGTCCAACACGTCCATCACAAAGTTACGTAAATACGAAATACCTATTTACGTATACGTAATTCAATACTTTGCATTGTGAAAATGTAAAATGAACCTCCAGTGTGACCCCCGCATAAAACTGAAGCTTAATGAGAAACACAAATCGCTTCTTTGTTGTTCGTATTTATCCAGAAATGTATTCGTCTTTCCTTGCTTGTTGTTGTTGTTGTTGGAACTGTGTTTCAGTATATTGATTCTACTATTCTACATGTTGAAGTGACTAAAATGAGAAATATAATGCACGACGACAAAATTGTTTCGAAACTTTCTGTGATATGACAATCTGTTCAACACACCATATCGATGATAACACACACTCGTACCTAACAGTTGCATTTTTAATACACATGAACAAGATCGAATATAAACCGTAAAGAGAGTATATTATATTATGTGGGTAGTAGGTTAGGGTATAGTAGATATATATGTAGTAATCCATGACCTTGTACAGTGACTAACGAACTTTAAACCAAAATATCTCGAAATCCACTAATCTTTTCTCAAAGCATGTTCAAATCATTCGGAAGCGGATCCCCAGTGGACCAGATGAGGTACCATAAAGGTGGCTCCAAGAAAATTCGCACCTATTCTGAGCTATTTCAAAACCCAGTTCCGTTCATCACTACACAGGTCATGGAGTTAGCCATATTATATGTGCAAGCAAAGCTTGTATACATTTGGTTTATGGATACCAAAATAAAAAGAGTTACGATACTATTATATTCCACGTATATTTTCAATTTTCTGTAGGTAAAACACTAATTTCAAAGGTATTCAACTCTGGTGTATATGATGCGGTATGACAATATCCTGCCAACGTTATTATCTTTTCCCAGCTATGGTATAGTATAGGGGTTTCCTTCGACTATGCGAAGCTTTTTCTTGTTACGATGATGTATAAATACGTACTTGTCTTTATATAGGACGCTTCAATAGGTGTGTGTGTGTGGTGTAGAATTGTGTATGATATTTAGGTGTGTGTAGAGAGACAGCATTTGGTGACCTAATTTCTATGTATTTAATGAAAATTGTCGGTTGTTATAAGGGACCATCCATAAATTCCGTCCTCACTTTCTACAGCTTTTCAGACTCCCCCTTCCCCCTGTCCGCATTTTTCACGGCACTTTTCCTACACCTCATAATACGTAAGTTACACTTTCATCGCACTCCTCTCCCCCTTCGAAGAGGTCTGGATTTATGGATGAGCCTTAATACCTAAACTTCTTACTCAGACAAGAAATATATCTCGTTTATGCATATTACCTATAGATCTTTAATGTTAATTGAACAGGTGTTCGTGAAAGGTTATTGGGCAAACTGTCGGTGATGTACAAAAATTGTCGACGACATTCTCATCAATTTAAAAACAAGGGAAAGATGGAGCTGAAAAAAGAAGGAGGTAGAACGATAGACGCGTCAAAAAATGTAAGTTGTTGCATTCATTCGCATCATAAACGAAAGAAAATATATTGTTATGAGCCGTCAGTCGCCAGTTTTAACAGCTATGCCGGCAATGTTGAGAGCGCATGTCTCCACTTATTAATAGTTTCACCACTTGACTCCACGTGTAGTTCATTGGTAGGTTGCATTCATATACGTTGATGATATTCCTAAATGTAAATGACTAAAATGAATCTACTCTATGCAGGCACAATGGCTTGAGACTTCATGTCATTTGTTGCTTCCAACCCGAGCATAAGAAAATTTCTCACAGAGAGATGTAGAATGTAGACATTACGTCGTACACGTTTTACACACTCGTTTCAACCTACAGCAATTTACATCTCAGACGATACGAGATTCTTGCATTGTAACACAATATTTGTCATCGTTTCATGTCAGTTTTATGCAGGGTTATAACGCAACGGTTTCAATGTTTACCCCTAGGTTGGGGCTTACTACTAGTTTGCAACAGCAACAGCGTCAAAGCCTCGAATATATTTTCAGATTGAAACTTTATGTTGACGATAAGACATAAACTGTAGCATTGTAAGAGGCATAAACTGTTAAGCCAGTATTGCTAATTACAATCAAGGAAGCACACGGTTCACAATGGACAAAATAAACTTTAAATACTCGGCGCAGACAAAATGCATACACCATTCACTGTTTGTATGAATTTTCTTTTAAATAAATGCAAAAACATTCAATTTGAAACAGCAAATCCAATTACAACTCGTTTCCATCAATTAGTCATATATGTGTGTGGTTAGTGTGAGCATGAGCACTGCTTTCATGATAAGGATAAATCAATGCAACACTACCCAGCTGCTCTAAACCAAATTTAATTTTTCTAACTCCATTTTCTATAAATTAGTAAGTGAAGTAAGTAACCAGGAAATAACAACGACAACAGCAACCTGCTATGCTATAATATAACCTAACAGTGCCGTAGCTAGAGCCGAATTTCAGGGTGAGCAATGCCCTGAATGCACGCGAGTGACAGAATGATACTGAGATATGAAAATAGAGTAGGCGATCAGCTGAAATCGACTCTAGAGATGAGTGGATATGGGCATCAAATATTGCTGACAGAGGGCTGGCCATGGGCATTCTCATGGAACGTGGGTGTCATTTTTTCATGGCCAAAAACAGATTTTCGTATTAGCCAGAAGGTGGAAGAAGTAATAACGCTGTATAGTAGAACCTATCTCTTCAGTAGGCTTTAAAATGGTGTTAAAAATTGACTCATTGAACTAAAGAAGCAACAAACTTTCAATCAAAGACAGTGAATGCAAATATGATGAGACAAACTCATTTCTCAAGGTGGGCATTTAAGATTCCAGTGTTGGCAATGCCCACCTTCGCCCGTTAGTAGCTACACGCCTGGATACAACAACTCCAGCTTACAGACGAAAAACAGGTAGATTGGTGTGTGGTGAAGACACAGAAGAAACAAAAAATGAAAATAAAAAAGTGTTCGAGCAAATAAAATTTTTAGCTACTCTAAAGAGAATATATGAATATCCCAAGTTTAATGGTGTAAAATGGGAAAATGAATAAATAAAACTGGTTCCTCCTGTATATGAATAAAATATATTTTCATTTGCATAGTAGCAAATGTACACAAGGGTTGGTCGGTTGATAGACTGGCGTAAAGAGAAAAATGCCATTTCGTTGTAGAAGTTTGGTAGTGCTTTGCGTAATATGTCTATATATACCTGTGTACACGGAACAATTTTCACCATTTTGTTGTTTAGAAATAGGTTTCTTTTTGAAATGAAAAAAAGATGATGATACCGACTACCAACTGGTGCCTGTAGCTAAAAGGTAGATTCTGTTTTGTGGTGGGTACAGATCTTACGAAAATTCATATTTTAATGGCACAAATTATTAATCGAACTTTGGAGTTGGACCGTAGCTCAATCAACACCTGCTGCAGACATATTTCTTGTAAGTTTAGCATTCATATGTATTCAAACACTTGTTTGCTGATTGTAGGGTGTTAGGGCGATAAGTCTGTTTTAAGTAGCAATAAAGTAGCGGAAAAACCCAAAATTGTAAACGGTTCAATCGAAGCGTAAAATTCTGAACAGATTTTTTTTCGGTATTGTGAACGAGGTTGTATTGAAACGAACATAAGCAGAAGAAGCTTAAGAGACTCAACTTTTTTTTGTCGACGACAACTTGGGCATTCAAAATATTTCTGAATGAAAAATCATTTTCAAAAGCTTTTAAAAACAAAAAAAAACATCATGGAAAGAATTGAATGTGACGGAAGTTAACAACAACAGCACATTATGTCACAAGGATAGACAAAAAAAACGTACGCTTTGGTCCCTGGTGATTATGTTGAAAGTCCAAGAGAGCAGCCATGGTTAAATGGAATACACGCATTGTATCCATGTCACGTATGTAATATTACATCTATAGCTATAGCTATAATTACATTCATTTAATAGCTATTTTGTTAACATTATGCGTAAACGGGAGTTTTGAGCAGTAGATGTGAAAATCGGCAACCCGAGGCGAAGCTAAGGTTGACAACGCATCGTATGCACAAATTTCCAGACATAAGTTTACCGTAGTCATGTACTGTAGCAATTTCACAATTTCGTCGGTCATTTCTATAAACAAAACGTCCGTCGAGAGATTTTGGTTGGTCGAAATCAATTATAGAACTCGCCTCCGACTGATGCTGGAAACCTGTTACTGTCATTGAAACTTCATGTTCACAACAAGTCACAATTCGATCCCTGTTTCAGATGAAAAAATCATTTCGCTTATATTGTTTCGCACTTCTGCGTAAAAGTAACTTGAAGAAAAGGAAGATCCCACTGCTTGTTCCGGCGAATTTGTGCCGAGCGGGTTGTGCAATGTCGAACAACAGACCAGCGCTAACATAATCACGCACACAACTACACAAACATTGAAACGAACGTCTTGTGATGCCTTGCTGTTTTGTCAATTGTTTGATATGCAACTCAACATGACGTGCGTTCATTACGGAATTTAGCGCTCACTTTAGAATGTCGGCGTCATGGGGTATCTGAACACAAATATTACTCGTACATCCAAAAGGATTCCGCTTTTCAGACTGCTGTTTTGCATTATCTAGGCTTTCGATGACTGTACTTGCGCATACGATGTGTTATCAATCTCAACTTCGCCTCGGGCTGACAATTTTCACATCTATTGGACCAAATTTCCATTGAGGATCATGAAAATATTTATTTAGATGCAGACATTGTCGTCCGCGTAATGTTTTCAAAACGCAAACATTAAGTTGAACAATAATGATATCGTGTTGTTTATGGTTTGCTACCGTTCTGATTCAAATTCTCTTTTTTTTAGCATCGACCCGTTATACTAAATTGGGACCGCGTAATTTTGGTTATTACCGCTCTGTTTGAATGGTACAAAAATGTCAGTGGAAAAGTTTGTGCCGTAACATACATGACAAAATTTTCGTGTCCTTAAATCACATTTATCCGCAACCATTCATTTCATTTTATTTATGATAGGAACGTTAAAATGTGGTTTTTCACAAACCAGCATAAACAAATATTTGAAATAATTATGTTTTTCAACAGATAAGCCCTGGATATGTGTAATGCGTGTGTGTATGTCGCCATATATATATATTCATTTGGCGTATGGAAGTGTGCATATATGTGTATGTAGTACGTACGTACACGTATACGTACAGAATTTATATGTGAAATGTTCCAATGTATTCGTTATGTTATATGGGTGAAAACTTTAAAATTTTTCATTGATGTTTACCATGAAGCGATAAAAGCTTCAAAGTTTGTATAACGAGAGAGTAACGTATTCCTATGAATAATGTAATGTGTTTCTATAATGTTATTCCGTCATTAAATGTAACACTTTTTCTCCATTTGAGGGGTGTTTGGCATACACTGTATCCAACGACATATCAGAAACAGACTGGTTATATGTGAGTAAAAAGTGAAGCAAACATGTCACGCTTCTCTTAATATCATCGACTAAGTCACGAGCAACTTCAATAGGAATGGTGTGTGATATTTTTAGTGTATCTACTATGGTTTGTGGATTAGTCACCTAATGAAAGTGAATTTGAACGTAGCAGTTTGTTGAATGTAAGCTTCAGTAATTTTGTATGGAGAGACCAGTCCATTTCTATCTATGTCATTGACTGTATATATACACTGAACGTAATTAGACGAATATGCTACAATGCAATGTGTACTATGTACTTGTTTATGAACATTTTTCATTTCCATAGATGGAATAATTAAATTATTAAAGGTGACGATGAGTCACTGACGAATATGAAATAGAGATAAAAATACGGGAGCAGTATGATTAGACGGTCATTGAATTGTATCGAGTTGATTGTGTTTTCATCAAATTGAGATCACAAATTTCAGAAGCTCATACATTCAATAATTGATTCATGTAGTAAAATGGGTTATCATAAACGTAATGCTAGGGTTAGTTGTGAGAAGTCATTTTTCCGTACTTCCAAAACATCATTTGAATATTTGGGGAATAGAATATTATTTTGGTATCAAGTAGAGAAGGAAAAACGATTGAACACTCCACCTTGATGCATGGATAGGTTCAATTCAATAATATTAACAAAATCGTAAGTTTTTGAAAACAGCTACTAGCCATCAGATATCAACCGCGATAATAAAGTAAACGATGCGTTCGCTCTAGCTGGTTTACTGTTACAAAGGAAAAGATAGTGTAGAACTAATTAGGTAGAGAACTTCCAAACAAACGAAGTAATAGATCTGTCGATTGTATCGTAACTTGATTGACGCTTTTACGATGTTAAATGTTTAATAAACATTGTTTATAGATAATTAGCGCAACCTAGTTATGATAAAGGAACAAAAGACTGTTTCGATCAAAATGTGTAGGTCTATAAGATTTTCACAGGAGGTCCTTGACTGGATATTTTCCAGAATTCAAGGATCTCGAGGGACCCACCAATTTTCTTTCGCTTTGTTATACTTTCGTAAAGTTTCAAAGAACAATGCAGATTATCCGTTGAAACGATATTACTACTTGACCAAAATTTGAAAACGTTTGCAGATATAAACAAGCGAAAGTGAAGAGCAAGTTTGTAATGATATAACATTTACCGTAGGTATACGCTAAAATAAACACAACTCCACTGAGCCTTAAAGATCTGTTTGAGACATCATCAAACATTGACGTCTAAATATTTAGATACATTTGAATATTGAAGTGATGAAATTATTCTTTTCTAAAACCTCTCCAACCAAAATCAAAGTAGTAATAACAAAGCATACACAGCACAACCAATACACCATCTATACCTGGATGTGTGTGGGATAATTGTACAGTTAGTTGTTTACACAAAAAACAAAGATACATAGTGGAAAACATTAGAACCGACATGGAATTGCTTTAATGCGAAGATGTAACTTTTTCCTGAAGTGACGACGAGAAGAGCGAATGAAAAAAATAATAATTTTTTTTTCTTATTGCAAAGGCAAGATGAA
>JANTFA010003343.1:0-16573 GCA_026413405.1 Phytosciara flavipes | reverse complement strand
GTAGGCCTACGTGCAATAGGTATACGGTATCGTACGGGGCTCCGTCGCAGCGTCTGCTACGGTCTTTTCTCGTTTTTTTCATTGATGCTTCGGACAAATGACTTTGTTACATGATCACACGGATTTTGTTTTAGTTTTCAACTGAATATATTTCAAGCATCTACACGCACGGAAGTTTGAAAACCGACACACTTTCTGTTTTTTGGTCTACTGTTTTTGTTTTTGAATTTCGCATGTGTTTTCATATGAAGAATGCAAGGAAATGTGTCGGTTTTGAAAATTCCACCACTGTAAAACTAAGCAGAAAATTGTATCGACCATGGTGATAAATCAAAGATCACATTTCGACTAAGGATGGGAACAGGTCCAAATCAGGTCACGCGAAATTTATTGTCTCAAACACTTTTCATTTGCTCCACAATGAATCGGATATCAAGTTGTGTTTGTTACAATTTCGCGTGACCTGATTTTTATCTGTTCCGAGCCTGGTCCATATTATAACTCTAATAACTTACTTACTCAAATATGTTCCACGAAAATTTGTCTTATTTCATCCCTTAGTGACAGGGACTAAAATTTAGAAAATCGTGCGGTGCCTGGCACCGTAGAGTGACGAGTAAAATGTGAATCTTTGTTTATGTGAAAATATGGTTGAGTTGAGACCATTCGGTATACCCATTTAGCAAAGCATAACAGATGTCAAATATTTTAAATTCCGAGAAGCTTCAAATGAATTTGTTCACAAGGAAAAATGCTGATGTCATTGGAATAAGCAGCAGTCTCATATTCGAACTCGACGGATCAGTGGGTTCCATAAGAGTGAAAACTCATTAAATCATGCACATTTTTACTGCTTTGAATTGCAATGGATTTATTGTCGTCATAAAAATGGGACTTCCATTCATTTTAGAATTTCTAAATATTTCTTTTGTGTTGTTAAACACATGCCACGCAAAATGAAATACGAACCTGCATAAATGAGCGTGAAATGAGGTACCTATTTAATGTCGACAAAAATTATCGTCTGTACTCAAGACACGCCATCCCATTGTATACATCTCAAATATTTGGCCAGCTTGCCAGCACATGTTAAATTACGACATTATTGAATATCGGTTCCAAAAAAATTTCCACTGTTGATTTTTAATGGAACCCAGGTATAAGACTTAAGTGTCCTACAACTGTAGATTTTAATGTAGAAAAATGTCGTATCCCATCCCAATTCGAGGTAGCAAAAGTCGAAACTATCATGTCTAGGATAGTTGAATCGGGTCGTTGATTAGATTTAATCAATACGCTCTGTATGCACGTGAATTTCCACTCACTACAGTTAGATTGTTGCAATGAAAGTAACACGGAATCACGTCAGCCTTAGCAACAAGGTAGATGAATGTTTGGATCGAACGATTGGTTCGAGGAATCCAACCCTTCGAAGTGGAAGAAAGTCACGTAGCGCGATAGGGATTTTCTGCTGTGTGCAATAACATTCATTGCATATTGCACACCCGAAGTACCGCGTTTATGTTTTGGCTCGCACTCAATAAGTTAACATTTTAGTGAGAACAGTCGATTTGGCATCGACCACCGCGTATGATTCTCGCGAATTATGTCACATAGTTTATGGCTTGTTTCAGTGAAGTAATAAAAAGGCGAACCGTTGCGAAGAACAGTCGATCGCGTAAATCCACTTGCACCGCTTGTTTGTGTATCGACATGATTATTTTCGAGTGTGCGAGTGTGTACTGAGCTGTGTGGAGGTTTTAGTGTACGTCTATCTGGACGGGATACGACAAATAAATCAAAATAATTCTGAAATGGTACGACATGACAGTGAGAAATTTCGTAAAAAATTGGACATTTCGTTGATCACTTTCTGTGATAATACGTGAGATGCCCATGAAATCGGTCGACGAAACCAAGCCACAAATGTAAATGTATACACATACTTGTATACACATTGGACGTTTCTATTTGGGTTTGGTGAACCGATTTACCGGCATCTCACGTATTATCACAAAAAGTGTTCAACGACGTGGCCAACTTTTAAAAAAATTCCACACTGTGGCGACAGTGAGTTACGATTGAGTTGCATTGTGTATTGTATGACGACAAATCACCAAACAGATGAATGAAGGCTAGGAATCTCATATATTCAAATATTTCGAGTGAAGAGTGACTGTTGTATGGGTCTAGGGGTTGTATCAGAACTTGTGTCAGAATTCATACAGGTGCGCTCCGAGGAAATTTACTGTAGTGAAAAATCCGAAAAATTTGAAGTGTTCTCCCGAAGTTGCAATACCAAAAATGTTCTCCAAGCATTGCTTGGCCGCTTCCTAAGAATGTGCAAAATTTTCGAGACTGAGTTAATTCGAGTTTCTTTTCATCTGTTGCAGACGCAGGACATCAACAATCCCCAATTCCGATTGCTAACGCGTGTTAAATTCTGGCATTTTGTGGGAACTGAAGAGGAAGCCGTACAGAAGGAGATACACGAAAAGCGTTTGGAGAATTTGCGAAAAGAGCTGGTTGGATTGAAGAATACCGAGTGGCAATACGATCCGATCACAAAGCATATCGGCCAATCGTAACTTCCAACATGTGGCCCAAATTGGATTATATTTACAATTTCTTTTACCCGAAAACTGACACGGACGACATAAAGAACCAGTTGGAGAGAGTTTTAGATTTGGCGCAAACGGAATATCAGGAATATCAGGACGAACATTGCATTAAAAACGAAGACGAGGAATTAGATGAGATAGCGGCAGACAAATGTGCTCTAAGCAAGGGTATGAACGGTGTACAAATGCAATTTGCCCAATTTTTGATTAAATTTTTTCATTAGGGAAAATAACGTCCCTAAGTCATGAAGCCGGCATGATAAATCGAGACGTACCGTTTTTGCTGTCCAAAGCTTATGATCTACATTTGAGCGAAGGACAAATCGTTGAATACTTGTGGTATAAAACGGAAAACGATGCCGTCAAGGTTTGCAGAATCGTCAAAATCATCGAAGAAAATTGGAATGAACCGATAACCGTACGTTTGAAGCGTCATATCCGCGAGTCCAGCTGGGGACGGAAAATAATTTCAATTTTGCATTTCAGGACGAAGCCATAGAAGAAGTTCGAAAACAGCGGCCAGAGATTTTCTCAACTTACTCTGTGACTAAAGTTGGATTCATTAGTCGTAAAATGAAGGATATCATCGATGTGGAAGTGGCAGGTGACGAATCGAAGCAAACATTTTCGTTAGATGACATTGAGGCGACATTTACACCACGGAAATACGATCAAGTGACGATCGTATGTAAAGTGCAGCGCGACCCAAAGTTGCTCGATGAGGCAGGAGTCACCATCGAAGTGATCAAAATGGAACCCAATATCACCAAACAAATAGAGGGTAAGGTGACAACTGTTTTGGCGGGTCAGCACGGAATCATTGCTGAAAAGTATCTGTTCTTCTGGGATGCTCTGGTCAGTGAATATCGGGTTGTGAACGTGGGGGACCATGTCACAGCCGAGTGCATACAATGCGAACCAGCAGAGGCATCTGTGTTCGAATTTCGGTGTTTGAAGGTTGTGCTCATCGAAAGCGTCGTTCAGACGGAAAGTGAGAAGCAGATGATTTCTCAACCTGTCAAGAAACCAGCTGAGAATAAAAATGGAATTGAAATATCCGATAACCTAACCATTGAGCTGAACGAGCTAGGAGAAATCAAAGAGTTTACCATGCTGGTGAAAAATACCGCTTCAGTGGTCCAACAAGTCATGGAGACAGTTTTCGTCGGAAAAAAGTCTGAATCGCAGCTGACACTCATCGCTCCAGAACGAAATCACAAATTCGACCTGCAGCCAAACGAAGAGACAATATTCAAATTCCAGGCCAAAGCGAAGATATTCGGTGAATGTCCTCCGGAAAAGTTTTACATTCGATTCAGTGGACCAGCGGGCATTTTCAAAATCTTCCGAAACATTGTCGTCATCCTACAAGACGTCGAACAATTGCATCCATTCATTGGCACCGGTTCAAATGTACAGAAAAATTTGTCATACACACAACGAGTGGCTCGAATGGTAGGTTCAAAAACCACCATACAGGGTGTGCCGGTAATAAAAACGGCCAATTTCGTCAAGACGAAATTCAAGGTATGGACGGTACCGGATGCTATGCTAGCAACCGTAAACGATCCGAAAAATTCACGTAGCTATATTAACGAAACGTTGGATTCCATTTGGCCACTGCTGAAAACAAATCTGGACGTCACCAGCTACAGTAGAATCTATCACACTTTGCTCCATCTGGAAGAATGCGAAATGTTCCACAATATGCGCAGATACGACAAGAAAGCGTTCTTCAAACGAGAGGGAGAATATTTATCTTTGATCGTCCAAAATATTGCTGAAAGTAGACCATCTTTAGTCATTGGTGAGTTATATTAGAGACTTCCGTAGACTGACTCCACCACTGACCCACTTCACATTGATGTTTCTCTCACATTTCACAGGCGACTATGTAAAAGCTTTCAGCCCATTCTTATCACAAGCAGCGCCGGGACGAGATGTTGGCTATGAAGGATACATCCATGGAGTCAAGAATGATCGCATCTTATTGAAATTCAACGATGCCTTCCATGCAAAATACAACTCCGAGGACTATAACATCTATTTCTACTTCTCCCGTATGCCACTCAAAAAGCAACATCATGCTATCGAATTGATTAGGGAAAAATTGCCGGAAATTTTGTTCGCCAACAAAGTAACGATAAAGGCAAAACAACTGGACGTTGAACTGAATACAGAGACTGGTGAACTATGGTTGCAAAACTCAGACATACCGTGGTTCAATCCTGATCTGAATGTTGTACAAAAACAAGCCGTAACGCAAATTTTGCAAGGTGTGGCACGTCCATTGCCATATGTCATTTTTGGCCCACCCGGGTAAGTTTATTGAATTCTCGTAGCTTTTGGGGACCAACCTTTGAATCCTTTTATCATTCACAGGACAGGCAAAACGGTCACCTTAATCGAAACCATTTTGCAGCTGTACAAAAAAGTGCCTCACAGCCGAATCCTAGTCGCAACGCCATCAAACAGTTCAGCAAATCTGATTACCGAACGGATTGTCGATAGTGGTGTTCTGATGCAAGGTGAATTTATTCGTCTAGTGAGTGAGAACAGCATCCAGAAGGAAACAATTCCGGAAAATATCATTCGTCATTGCGGTACCATTGACATAGCACGAGAAGACACAACCGACGATGGCGTCAAACTGACCGTATCCGGTTTGAAGATGAACTGCAACAGCAAATACTTGAGATTACGCCGTGTGCTGATCGGAACGTGCGTCACACTGGGAACATTGATGCAGTGCGATTTTCCACAAAATCACTTTACCCACGTCATCATCGACGAGAGTGGTCAGTGCATGGAAACTGAAATCGTTATTCCGATGTCCTTTGTTGACAAAAACAACGGACAGATAATACTTGCCGGTGATCCTATGCAGTTGGGTCCCATTGTTTTAAGTACTTATGCAAAGACACGCGGTCTTGATCAGTCATATTTGGTTCGATTATTGGATAGAACTCCGTACAAGGCCGACCCAGAGGTTTGTTCCTACAATTCATTGTGATGTGGATCTTCGTCGGCTTACCCATTTCCTTTACTCCGACAGAGATTCGAGCGTCGATACGATCCGCGCCTAATTACCCGATTAGTGTACAACTATCGATCACTACCGAGTATAATGAGCGTGTACAGCGACTTGTTTTACGATTCAGATTTGCAGGCCATGGTAAATGATGTGGACAGCACAGAAGCCGCATTGGTTAGACGATTGAGACCGATTTTCTTACATCCAGAGCAGGATAATGCCACCCAAGGTGTCATCTTCATTGGCGTTGAAGGTAAATGTCAGCAGTGTGCCGATTCGCCGTCATGGTTTAACGCAGCTGAAGCGAATAATGTAAGTTCTGGTCGTACACGTACGAAAATTAGCTGAAACTCTAATTGGTTTCCATTCTACCCCACTGCAGGTCTTGCAATTTATGATGAAATTAATGAAGTGCGGCTGTGATGCTGATGACATTGGAATCATCACGCCATATACACAGCAAGTGAAAACGATCCGAAATATAATTGAAAGTACGGACTTGATTGCGCCAAAAGTCGGTACGGTTGAAGAATTCCAGGGGCAAGAGCGCAAAATCATTTTGGTGTCGACGGTACGGACGGTGGGTCGTGAAATACGCCAGACCGACAAAAAACACAATTTGGGCTTCGTCAAGAGTCCGAAGCGTATGAATGTGGCGATCTCTCGTGCCAGAGCCTTGTTGGTGATATTTGGCAGTCCTCGGATACTTGTGCAGGATGAGAATTGGAAGTTTTTGATTGAGCAATGCGTTAAGAATGATTCGTGCATGAACTTCGATCCTGCAATACTGAATGTGAAAGTGCCAGAAGGGGGCCGTGATGATGACGAGGACGATGATGATAATGATAATTGAATTCTATATTTATGATTACTGAAATATTTTGCTCATTTTTTATCTCTTTTTACTGTTATAAAATAAGTTTTCCCAATAAATTGAATTTTGTTTTCAAATAATGAAACACAATGTGCAGATTATGACTGCCGCGCTGGCCAATGCAGTCATGACTATTCCCATCATTTGGATAAACGAAAAGAATTCGAACCGCTTAAGAGTGATATCGCGATATCAAGGACCGGGTCGCTTTTACAATTCTGGACTAAATATATCGTTGGAATGGAACAATCCAAATACATTGTCTTCACCTGACGGAGTAGCCAGTACTCTCCAAAGTTTCCAACACTACGGGGTTTTTGGTAAATTCATACTAAAGTCGCTCTTGTGTAGTTGCACTTACCCGAGGAAGTTTTTCTATGGAATGACAGTATCAGGAGGTAAGCTTTCTTCCCATACGGCTAATTCTTCGTTAGTTATGAGAGCAATTTTACATAATTCAACCGTATTTTACAAGAAAACAAAAAATTTTCCATGGAAATTGTATGGAATTTCGTCAAATTAGTAGAAGTGTCACATGAATAACAAAGAATTAGCCATACATAAATCATGGGATCTGGTCACTGCAGAGTTTTTAGACCCGTACGAAGTACGAGGATCTCATGCCTTTACTCTTACGTTTGCAACACGTTGATTTCGACTCCTGGAGTAAGGGCAAACCTTCTGGTGTCACTACTAGATGCCAAATTAGCAAACATGTCCGTCTGCCATCACGATAACTTGAGTAAAACGAGATCAATCTTGATGGTACTTTCGATTTGTTATCGAAAAGGCCAGGCTAAGTTCGAAGATGAGCAAAATCGGTCGATCCGATCAAAAGTTATGGTCAAAATTTAGCTATTTTTGAGATCTGGTCGAGGCTTCTCGCATATGTTACCCACGGTATTGCTCGCAGAAAGTTCAAAGATGGTGCAAAGGTATTGATTACAACAATCCAGGAAAGTTTTTCAAAATCGGATCTTGGGTTCGGAAGTTACAGCCCATAGAGTGGGCCTAGTTTGAGCTACTCGGCCGTACAGTGAAAGTAGAGTCTTTTTTTTGGTCGAAAGGTAAAGACGACTGTGAAGGACTAACTTGTTTTTGGTGACCTAAGAAAATGGCCGCCAGCCGCTATTTTGGATTTTAGAGTTTTTTGCCTGTACTTCGAGTAAATGACTTTGAACAATTTTGCATAGTTCAGTTTATAAATGAGACTTTGGACGGGGCTTTCAAAATTGCTGTAAGCAATTTAAACGAGGGACGAGTTTAAATAAACTGATTTAAAGATAGCATTGCAGAGCAGTTCTATATACAACCTACTATGCCGTGCTCTACCCTTATGTTTTTTACTTAAAATGGTAAACATTTCTAAGAAGCTGACATAAGCCTGGCGGTGCATACATTTAGAACAGACGTCTTTGCAGGGCCTACAAAAGCATAGTCAAAAACGTTCCTCAGTTCATTCGTATGTAGTCGAAGGGGCGGACCTTCAATTCACGGTCTCTAGCGCCGCGAACAAAACGAACTTTTTCAACGTTTTACTCAAAGCAGTCCAACGAAAGGCACGAGGTATATCTTGACCCGAATCACTTCACCATGTCTCAAAGTTCTTGACACATGCAACGTGTAATAGTCATTTGTGTACCTGCTTTGGACGATTGATTTTAGGCAATTTCGCGAGTTGTAGCCCGAACGACGTGAGTTTTCATGCGAGGGGCCGAAAATCCGAAATAAATCCAAAAATTGCACTCATTTTCGGCCCCGAAGCATGAAAAACGTCATTCTTTTAAATATTCTACCAATCGAAAGTGTGGCCGAGTGTGTCGTCTTACATAACTTACATTGAAGACGACTGCAAACAGCAGCATCAGGCACATTTTAGGAATGAAGATATTTTATAGCCAAATGAAGAACGGAAAAACAATGCTGAGACATTCGTGAGATGTTAAAGCTACCATTCTTCAAGCGCTACAAAATAAAAGTCATAAAACAAAAATGTTTTCCGCATTTGGTTCTGTAGCAGTTTGTCATACAGGTTTCAATCGGTGGCCTTATAAGAAACTGATGACATGTATGTGTGCTATCGGTCTAGAATGCTGAACATCGCTTCCATTTTCGAATGAAAAGTACTGTCCATGAAATGGTCGCCTGGGGCCTCAAAATTGAAAAAGAAAATTCCAACCGAAGATAATTTCAAAATCGTTTATTGAAAGAACAAATCCCATCAATTGCCAGAACTGATTTCAATCAAACAATCCACACAGTAATCGTTTGCGTTATAAAAATTCAATTATTTGGTCTTTTGATTTGCCTTCTTCGATTTGAAAACGCGCACTGTATTATCCGAACCACCCGACACCATGTACTTCGGATTCGACCAATCGCAATCGTGCACTTTGTCTTCGTGTCCAATTAAATCGTACAGCGGAGCCTTCGAACTGAAAATGAAATCGGTGGTTGAAATTTCCTAAGTTAGTGAACGATGGTGTCGACATACCTTCGCACGTCCCACAATTTCACGTGATTATCATACGATCCGGAAATGAATAAGTGCTCGTCCGTCGTTGACCAGCAAACGGTTTGGATCCATTGCGAATGTCCCAAGTACGTGTTTTTGACGACTGTTCCTTCTGCAAAGATCAATAAATTCGTTCAGTTCCATTCAATTTTCACATTGTGATTCCGCGCCCTTACGATTCGATCGTGGATCGTAGAGGCGTAGATTTTTGTCGGCCGACGCAGTTATGATCAGGCCGTTTAACTGAGAGTAGCTTATATCGAAAAATGATTTGTTTCCACTGATCTCCGACTTCACACCCTCCATTGCCAGGTCCCAAATTTTCAACGTATGGTCCCAGGAACTTGTAAGCAGAGTCGCTTCGTTTATCCATTGAACGCCTGAGACTGCTTCTCGATGGCCTTGCAGTGTCAAAATTGGTGTCTGCAAGAATCAATTGTTAATTTAAGCAACAACGTCCACACGCTGTGTTATATTGACTGAGACGCATACCCTAGTCTGTGCTTGAGATGTCCGTGCTTTTTTACTAGAAGATTCGTCTTCTGTTCCGTGTAGATCTGCGAGAATGAAAATGATGTGTGAACAACGTAGTCATAGCAATTCGCAATTATCTTACCAGCAGACCATACTTTCAGCAACGTATCCCAACTGCCTGTGGCGAACAACTTTCCCGACTGACTAACATCGACGCTGTCGATGCCTCTCTCATGACCTTTGCAAACGAACATACACTGGACAGCATTTTGTTCAATGTTCCATTCCCATATCATAGCCGTTTGGTCCTGTGACGCGCTCACAAATGTACCGACTTGGTCGTTCAACGATATCCACGATACAGCTTTGACGGGTGCCAAATGACCGGGAACGGTCAAGGTATGTTTACCTTTGGTCGTCCAAATGTTTATCGAATGATCATAGCATCCAGTTAGAATCCTGTCGACAAATGAATCGATTGAACTTTGTGTTTTACCGGCGATCTCGTCAAACTTACCAATTGTTTCTTGTGTGCACGGCTGATACCCAATCATCATGCAGCAGACAATCTTGTGGCTCGGGTGATGGAAATCGTTCCAAATATTCAATTTCGATTGTATCTTCGAACGAAATTCCTCTTTCTTTCAGATGGCCACCTAGTCGGTTGCTTTATGGGCAATGATTTGACGGTCAGTTGGACGTTTTCCATTTTATTGAATGAACAAGAAGACAATTTTACCGTAAAAATTCACCGAGTATGAGGAAATCAAAGTCAACATTTTTCAAGAAACCAGTTTCTTTCAGCAGACTGTTGACCAGAGTGTTTAGCTCGTCTGTTGAAATGTTGGCTGCTATTGAATAGGGTGTGTCGGGAATTGCATACCTAGGTTAAATTAAGATTCGATTTAGATCAAATTTAAAAATGTCTGGCGACCAGCAAGGAAGTAGAAGGAATGAGGGGGAAACCACAAGGGTCCAAAAGTCATCATACCAAGTCACGTTGGAGTGTCGAAGCATAGCACTTCAGCTTCAAGCAATAACACTCGAATGTGAGATGTCAAATTTGGAGTTTATTTCACGCATCCATGTACACAAAATTCTATGTGCTGGGAGTTTTAACTAGCACTGCCTCCTGCCGGTACGGAGGAAATGTCATGCCGTCCTTGAGTGATGTTTCCTCCTCTCGAAATCATTATCGCTCCGTTAGACAAGTTTTATTGTCAACAGTAACAGTACTCCAGCTGTGTTATTCCCAAAAAGGAAAGGTCACCCTTCACCTAAACGGAGCTTCGCCGATATTTGACACGCTAACTTAGCAAGCTCAGAACCCCATGCCTCTGTTGAGGCCACATTATAAACATTCCTGACCGGCACAAAATGTAGATCTGGTAAACCTCATACCGTTACAATTCAAAAGACAAATCAGTGAATTTCAGTGTCGCCTTCAGAGTTTATTTGAAATTGAGGAATGGAATGATTGTGAATGGAAGCATGGCTTCCAAGACCGCAAAGCTTATGATGATAACACAAACTGGATGCGATTCATTGATGGTAAAAAGTATACTCACTGCTGTTGCTTGGTTGTGAAGTGAATTTGTACTTGTCCTTCTCCTGTTTGTATTTCCATTTTCGATTAATTATCGGTCAGTGTAGCTACATCAACTGTTTTCAGTTATGAATAAGAACTAATAATTCATAGAAATGCCAATGCACGAAAAATGGTAAAGTAAAGAAATAAACACGTTTGGTATTTGACACTACTTGACAGATGAGGTTTTTTTTTCTCCTACACCGAAAACTACCACCACTACAAAAACGGCTTTGATTCCGAAATTCGGAACTCGGGACTAACTTCATATGAAAATAGTTATAAATAAATGGTCTCGATGTTGCATTTTTTTGTGATAAAGATGAAAAATGTCTTTTGGTCAGTTTAACGGGGATGTTTGATTGCTCTTCTCTGGTATTAGCCATACAATCAGCGGTGTCACTCAGATAATCATTAACGAAGTGTCATCATAGTTAGCATCGCGAGTTTAAAAAATATCTCACTCACAAACACAGTCAAAAGAAAGTCAAGGCAGTGTGTGCAAGAAAAACCAACATAGCAAAGTAAAAAAACAATCTAATCGAACTCTCGAGCAAGTGTCATCACTAAAACTTTTTTATTATTGACGTCTACAGTTTACGATAATAACCAGGAACCAGAAACTGCACAAAAATTGAAGGAGAAAGAAACCAAAATAAACAGACAATTTTCATCAAAACTCTTCCGAAAATGGTTGAAATTCCAATCCAATCTTTGTTTACCATAATCTAGCCAATTCAGCGATGTTGCAATTCTTCAAGAAAACAGGTATGCACTCGACCAGTTCTCTGTTATATGGAAATTTTAATTGTTGTCGATGCAAGAGAAATTTTTCGTACAAGTCAAATCAAATGAAGTGATTTTGTAGGTCGCAAACGTGACGACAAATTGGCATCGAACGGTAGTCGTACTGGAAATGAAGATGAAATATTATCGGAAGCTGAGGAATTTTATGCAGACAGTGGAGATTACGGTGAGTTTCGAGTTGCATTCTTTTTTGTGTTATTGCGTCGTCATTTAAATGTTTCCTGGGCAGTTTTTTTTCTTCTGTAATTTTGAGTGTCTTATCTAAGTCAAAATATATTTATTTATGGGTTCGCTTGTCGAATACGAGTTTCTATTTCGTGTTAAAATGTAAGAACCTGTCTTCTTAAATTGAAAACTAATATTTTGAACTATCATCATCCATCGTCTGTGCATTGTTTGAAATTTGAGTGACTGTGTTACGATGGATACATGATGTGGTTCTGCTAGATTTATTGCGATAATTTATCGATTTCCATTCGCGTGTAACTCTTCAACTGAATTTCGTTTCGACTAACCCCCTTTCAATTCTTTATCAGGAATTTGCTTATCGGCAGCATTGTTTTGATTATCGTGTCAACGAACCATTCACCAAAAATTTCACAATTTTTTTGTTATTCAAATATTGCATTTGAGTCACGCATGACATGTTAATTCATCGCTGTGCATAGCAAGTCGTAATATTTGAAATGGAAAGCAACTTTCTTTGGCTCATTGCGAATTCGCTTTTCTCCTTTGTAAATTATGAACATAAGGAGGACCCGTACGATGATGATGTACGACATCCAGTTGTCCATATATAGAAGGCACACATCTTAAAACTACTTTGCATCTCTCGATCATTCCATTTAATTAAAGTTGCTCACCGATATTCCGATAGTCCCATACGACACGACGTCTAATGTGGTAATGAGCAAAAAACAATAAAACACAATATGGAGACTGGCTGCCATTTTCTTAGGTCACAGGAAACAGTTCTCGACTTTACTCGACTTATGCGAAGAAAACGCTAAGGGCCCCACACTCCAATGAAGGACCTTGCACATGACCTTATTACCTGATTCCAACGAACTTTTTTTTCTCGTATTACCCTTCAAATAAAACCAACCAAAATGGCGAAAAAAGGATGAAATTCACTCTACTTAGGGGGTTGCCTGCCTTCACTTTAAGAATCCACCGAACCAATTCCATCAAACTTTTTTTGGTGGATTGGCTTCATTAGTGCCTATCATCTGCTTACCTTACACTTACAACGTGTAATTATCTGTAAAGGGCCCTAGTCTAGGCATGGGCCATTTTCGGGCTTGACATCACAATTTTGTCTACCTTTCAGATCACAAAAATGTATCCAAATCGGATTCGATATCCACAAGTTGAAGTTATCGTGATAACAGACAGACATTCAATTTATTGCTGATTCGGCATCTCGGGGTGACAACCCAAGTTCTGCCCTTACTCAGAGATTTGAATTCGACGTGTGACAAACGTAAAAGTGAAACCATCGCACTTCGTACAGGACTGAGAATAGAGCTGTGATTGTAATCTCAGGAATAATCTGCAAATTCTGTCATATGACAACGAGTTCAAAGAACGTGACCAATTTCCAAAATACTTTCGAGACGATTGCGGTTCTTCCTTTTGCATTACGTTGCATAGATGTGCTAGTTCATCAGACACTCTTGTCTTCGACTCATCACAATTCTTTCGTTTCTGTTTCAGATTCCACCAGCCCGACTTCCAATTTCTCCAAAACAATTCTGCAAATCATAACGGACAAAAATTGCCTCAGTTATTTCGTTCAATTTATGGACTCAAAGAATTCCCTATCGCCAGTTAAATTTTGGCTAGAAGCTGAAAGCTTTAAAACGGCTGCCGAGGTGGACATATGCAATGAACACACAACCGAACAAACGACTGATGATGTTACCAAATCATCAACGGCCGAACAAAAGTCCACCCCAAACATATCAACCGACGTTCCCGATTCAGTGCCAAAATTGTCCAAATCCCGGGACGATAAACTATTTGTTAAGAAGGAAGTGAGTAGCGATCTGAGGCAATCACCATCCATGAACGAAGTGAATGAGAGCGACCTAACGAAACATTTACCGTTGACCGATGACGAGAAGTCACAACTCTACGAACAAAATATTGTCAAACAGAATCTCAAAAATCAACAAGAATCTCTACACATTCAAGAGGTGGAACGGAGCCGCCAACTGGCGCTAAAGAATCAGGAAAAACAGAAGCGAATCAACTTTCAATCGTCGATTGCATCGGATGCTATTCGAATTTTTAAAAATTATTTAACCACAAAATCGCCCCATTTTATAGAAGTGCCCGCTACAATTGTCAACGAAATCTCATTGGCACTTTGTTCGCCCAGCATTAATGACGATTCGTATCGACCGATAGCTGGATTATTTTCGGACGCGCAACTATACGTACTGGATAATATCGAAAAGGAGTACCTGAACCAATTCATCGACAGCAGTTTCTATTGTAAATACTGTGTGGACATCTTGACCAGTGAACATTTGAAAATTCAAGACATTCTGTGCTGCGAAGCGGCGCTATTTTACTTTATGGAATTCTTGGAACAGGAACACCATCGAGAGTATCTGGACTTTTGGATATCAGCTACCAATTTCAAGAAACAACTCGAACACATTGCTACCTACGACAAACAGCAAGCACAAACCGACGCCTTGGTGCTGTACGAAAAGTATTTCTCCCTTCAAGCCACTAACTCATTGCGAATGTCAGATTGTGTGCGCTTCAAAGTGGAAGAACAAATATGCACGGAATCTGAATCGATAGCGCCGTGCTTCGATTTGCCATTGCTGATAATCGAACGTTATTTGGAGCGGAAATACTTCAAACAGTTCGTCACATCGCAGTTGTTCTACAAACATTTATCGGAGTTGCTACAGAAAATCGATGGAGTGAGTGTTAGAAAGGAGCAGGACTCGACTGCAAAAAAATCTCGACATCGCAAAACGTATTCGGATTGTAGCAGCGACAAAGCGGCACTGTTTCGTCACAACACAATATCGTCACAAAATACGTTATTGGCCGATGGTACGAAGAAAAAGATGCATACAGCAAAGGCGGGTGGTGACATGCAAATCGATTCGCGCCAATTGAACAATCCGGATATGTTGTGGCGACGGAATTCAATAGCTGGCTTGAATTTCGGTCGAATCGATTCGTTTGGGCGGTACGAACGCGATTTTGATATGGAACCGGGTCACGAAAAGGTGCTAACGAAGGGGAATAAATTCCGACAGGTTGTGAGAAAATTGGTTAATTTGCCGGAGGAAAAGGTGCAAGAGGAAATTGCATGGCAGGTGGCTGAAATGATTGTTAAAGATATCACAAATATTACATTGAACGGGTCGAATGAAGTGAAGGATGCGCATTTGTCGTCATTATGACTTCTGTGATCGATACTAACTTATACAAATAGCAGATGATATTATTGAACGTTACGTTTTTCGCTTTCTTCAAATTGATTTTATTGAATATTGAAAATGCTCGGCACAAATATTTTGCTCTAAACTTTTTCGTTTAACTACTTTGTTTTTCAGAGATTTTATTTTGTTTTCTCTTTAGAAATAACTAAACCTAAATTTAACTATAAACTGATGAACCGAAGGAATCTCAACAATAAATTATATTAATTATACACACAAGTCCGGCAGCAATTTCTTTGATCAATTATATCATGAAAGGAGCAAACGTCAAGAGAGGTCAACCTCTGGCAGAACATAAGAATGGAGGGTACTCAGCAAATTTCTGTTCCTTTCTCAATTTTATTACCTTATCAGAAAACTCGAGGTTTGTATTAAGTTGTCAATAATTTAAAGCAGAGAGGTTGGCGAATTATAATAAAATGAAATTTGATTTCACTTAGCTTCGTTTCAAAAAAAAACTGGTGATTTCAGTTGGAACGTTTCACACGTTTATGAGAAAAATCTAAATTCGAAATTAAGCTGAGTGAATCAAGCTTCGTTTTTCTTACAATTTACTAACGCGTACAGTTACCTCAATTAGTTATTACGTTGGTTCACTACGGTAATGTATCTTGATAGCCGAATGTTTAGAGGTGTTGCTCGATTATTTTTATTGGGCTTTGATGTCGTGTTCGACGTTTGATCAGGGAAGTTTCTTTATTTACGGTTTTAATGGCTTAAAAGAAATAACAAAAACGAAAAACGATTTCCTTGTCACGAGTGGCATAGTGGCAAAAAGCGAAATGTAGAAAAACAGAGCGAAAGAGACCCTTCGAACGCCACCCAAATGACGCGGGATATGACTGAAGTTCACTTTTCGCAGCGCCGAACACTGTGTAATTCGTAATGATTTGGGGCGCAATCTTATCCCGCGAAAGAAATAATTTTGTAAAAATCTTTTTTTACTTCATTAAGCTCAGGAAGGTGTTACATTTTTTTTCAGCTACCGACTTTTTCTAAAAAAATTGTTCAACCGCCTCGGCAAATATTCAAAAAATCGAGGGGGTGCTCACTCTTTGAGATTAACAAGATTAACAAGAGATTAACATGATTAACAACAGATTAACCAGGGAAAAATCATTGATTAACAAGTGATTTTCAACGCCAAACAGCGTAAGTCAGTTACTAAACGTGATTTATTAATGGAT
>JANTFA010003342.1:11707-27618 GCA_026413405.1 Phytosciara flavipes | reverse complement strand
TGAGACAAAGGAAAAAACCATATTTTCTACTGCAAACAAAAGAGTGACACTGCTACGAGGTGATAATTATTGAATTATCGAAACCGAAAATGGTTTTTTCTGATAATTTTGCTACAATAACAAAGAAATGTCTTCTTGCAATCGAAGACAAATTTTTCGGCGACGACAGTGGAAATTTTGTTGAGAGTTGGAAGAGTCCATTTATCCAACAAGTGAATGGAAAAGTTGAAAGATAAATTCCCAATCAATAAACAGAAAATGCAACGTTGAGCGTTGGTATATCAATAACAGAATAATCAAACACGCTTCTTATTATGAACCGAGAAAAAAATTGCCGAACATTTTACTACGCACTTATGACCAAAAAATTAGGTGCCGCCGTATACCCGACATATACTTTCATCCTCTCAGTTTTTATAGAATTTATTTTTAAATATAAAATGTAAACAATTTAGTTACCAGCAGCTGGGTGCCCGGCTTTTAGTGCTTCTTCATCGGCCATTTTTAGTTAATTTTTTCTTCGCAACTTTTTTTTTTAATTCAAGCAAAAAAAACGATTCGTTTAATGCGTCTATCTTTTATCAAAATTGAAATATATCTGGAGTTTGGATTTGTTACACCACACAATTTGTGTTTTGACACGAATGCAAAAAATGCAGACGACGTTTCGGAACAAGCGTACCAACTTACCAACAATGTGGACACGTAGTCAGGGCTTTTGGGGGATTTTCTTCTGTAAATATATCGGTTTCGTGCTTTATTTGAACACAATGCTTGAGTTCCGTTTCCTACGCCGAACTTACCCGATAGTTGGGTTTCGCTGAAGGTTCCTACTAACTTCTATCTCTGGTTACTAGAACACAATTTCATTAGTAAGACAGTACCGTACTCTGGTCTGGGTAGCATTAATTACACGGTGAGAAGGTAATGCAAATGATCACAAACTTTACGGAATCCAAGTTCCAGGATAATTTCACATAGTCGTTTTCGTGCTTTGGGACTGAAAATGCTGGGGAGGTCTTTCCAATCGCCATTTTTTTCGCGTAAATGGTGTCACATTGTGCACCTTTCCTATGCAAAAATAAACTCACCACCACCTATGTCGTGGTAAAATTTTTACATGAAAAGTAGTGTGACAGCCGATTGTCTGTTGGTAAAACGCCCTATGTCCTTTACCTTGGGTAAATCTGACCTTTTTATAGTAGGTGGATTCTTAACTTTAACAACTTTATTGTAGGTCAATTATTTTTCGTGTGTACCTAACAAAATGGCAATCGAAATAACTTTCACAAGTAAGGGTATTTTAGAAACATTCCTCGGGTTTTCGGTCCTTTGTGACCTGTCCCGTTTCGAGGCAACTAAAGTCGATTTTTTGGTGTTTCATCGGCTGGAGCCTCAGCTGTGTTGAATAGGGTAGGCGTCAGCTTGAACGGCAGATTATTTTCAGCATCCCTTATGCCAGTTCTGTGGGTTTTCGCCGTTTTTGTTGATTTGCATTATCTTCTGTTTGCCTATACACTTTGGGTCTGAGAGAAATCACAAAGTTTCTTCTTTTTGTGTTCAATGGTCTCCGCCAGGTGGATTGGCCGTTCACTCGTTGACTTACAACAGTCAGCGCAATAAAATTGCTTTCTACGATTCACATGAGGGAAAGGACAACTCTCACCTGACTATAACGTTGATGTTCCTGAACGTCATATTAAGTTAAATTTCCCTCTATTTCAATGGAAATTTGCTTTGAGTAATTTTCTCTGCTTCGTCTTTCACACAACAGTCAATGCGGACCTGACTTTTATTTGCGCATTGTGCATCCGTGTCATTCTCGTTCTTTTTTTGTTTTCATTTTTTAACAGTCAACACTGCTACTACAAAATTGACAGAATTTGACTCATCAAAACAAAACTCTTTATCATCAGTCAACAGTCAATCTATAGAATATGAGTTGATTCATTTGACACTCGTTTTTGTCTTGAAGTGCAACTAAAGTCTCATCTGAATTTACAACGATGGTTCTCAATACCAAGGAACTTTTCGATGGCATTGCTATCATTGCTGAGCAGAAGAACATGCGTGTTACCCTCAAACAAAGTGGGAAGGGTGCATTGATATGTGCTGCAAGTTGTTTCATTGGTAGTTTGACCATTTATTTAGCCGAGTGATTTTGTCGAATTATTTTCAAAGAATATCCAGGACGACGTGATTCATGAAACACTTTCTTTCAGGTGGACTGGTCGCTGGTCCGGTTGGGTTGGCAATCGGCGGCACTGTTGGAGGAGTTACAGCATGGAAAATGACTGAAGGTATGATTTCCACATGGAATCGTGTCGTCGTCTCACCGATTTCATGCAATTTCGTATTTTAGGGCAATTTAAACCGGTTGGTGAAATTATCAGAAATGATCTCACTGCGCGACAAAAGGAAAAGTTATTGGAGCATATTCTGGCATCTGTGCGATACCTCGAAGTGACTGACGCTGCTGTTCTTTTGCCAATGTTTATGGGTAGTGCGGGGATACAGCAAGCAGTTTTGAAATCAGTCGTCGGATTTATTGGGAAAGAGTTCAGTTTGCAATTGGTTGATTGATTCATCGATTGATTGAATGTTATGTTTGTAAGCTCTGTGTGTATTTTGCATATAGTGGAGAAAATCTTGGTACATTTTGTAAATTTTGTGTCGTTTTTTGATAATAGAAAAGAGTTGACAGTTGCATTTGAACCTCTTCGAAGTACGAGGGCCTTGTGAAAGCTTAGATTTTGGACTAGAACACAAATCTTGTGATCGTTCCTTCTGTTCCCCTCGGTTTGTTTAACCCGAAGTGTTATGCGATTACGGTCCATGTTCCACAGTTCTCTCTAGTCCTCGCATGTTTCACATATGAAACCAGTTACCTTCTCCGACGTTTTGAGTCTACACTGTACACTATACAGCACCTGCTACTTCATCGGTTTCAGACTCTATACGTGGCCTCCAACAGGCAAGTAATCTGCCCATTTGTCTGCTTGTGATCATCACTTTAAAGTTTCTCTCAAACTGTAGCTCTGGACTTATTCTGTTTCTTGGCATATCGAAAATGGGAGTTGATATTACAATATGCCTGAAGTTAGGGGTCCACACATTGTCGCATTGCCTTGATTATCACGTCTACCCATCGGTATCGCTAGTAAAAATTCCATTTTTAGTCCAAGGGTGAATGCTTCGGGCTCCCTTTTGAGAAAGGCACTGGTACAAATAACAATTTGAGCATTTTTAATTGTTTGCGGTAGTGGTCATCCAGAAGCGCACTGTCAGAAGCATCCAGAACTGATTCCTCCCATTTAACGCACTTGTTGAGGACCACAAAAGATTGAATAAAAATGCTGAAAGTGAAGCTACTGGGCCCAGTGAACACTAGACAACTTTCAGCTCGACCTGAAACGCTCATTTTCGACCGGAAATAATCTGAGTTGGAGGAACCATTTTGTGGTCACACTATCCGTGGACACTCTAACCTAAATAAAACGAAACCGATTTTGATGAAGGTATGTTATTCCCTGAAACGTAAACACAAGAACACAACTGTCAATGAGCAAAATCGGTCGCGTGGATCCAGAGATTATCTGAAGTTTTAGGCAATCAAAACAGTTCGCTCTGACTCTGCGGTTATTCCCCGTAGAGTGTGTGTTGTTTGTATTGAGGCTGTTTAGTGTTTCCGATCCGAGGTGAGGCTGAGGTCAGTAAGCACATAAGGAGTATCATCTTAATTGATGCTAGGTGAGGTTTTTTTTACTCAAAAACTTGGGTTAAAGTTTCGCATCCGTGGAATAAACATCACTTTACCTCAAATCTTCGAGTAGACCAAAAGTTGCTTTGTTGTTTTTAAAATTGTAGCGCCCGTTAAAGAGCGCCTCTAGCGGAATATGAAGTGAAACATTTCGTCACAAAGTGTCACAATATCACATGATTATGCGCCGCGCTGATGTTTTTGTTACTGGCTTTTGTTTGTCTGTTTGAGTATTATTATGTCCACAAAGAAACTTAAAAATAAAAACTTTTCATTCTATCAGTGACTGTTCGGTCGTTGACAACGTTTTAATTAAAAAGAAAATAATTTTTGTTTGTTGTAAATATTTCAAGTGATTTTAAAGTTTTACTCCTATTCTAGATTTAAAACGAAATCAATTTTAATACGGTGAGTAGACACAATTCTATTAATAAAACAAAACAAATAGAAAATCGTTAAGCGTCTCTGTTCTGTCCAATGTTCAATGCGATAACCCAATTTTTCATTCGTTGTTGAACGGCAATAGAAAATCTGGGTATACAAAAACTGTACTGAACAACATCCATGACCTTAAGTCTGAACAGTTTTCGTCACCAATAAATGAGTAGGAACGATTCGTTTTTTGCAGGTGAATGTGGTGTATAGATTTTGTTCGGCGTAATTTAATATAAATTGAAGCCAACGAACGTGTGTTGCCTCTTATCAAAATTACGTTGTACCTGGGCAATATTGTATTTCTGTTGTCTTCTACATAAAATTTTTGCTATCACACAATGATAAGCTGATGACTCAATGAATGTGATCCTAAATCGAGTCTGTTATTGAATACGTAAAATTGTTGTTATTCTCAGAAGGTTGAACAGAGCACTCTAAAGCTGACAACGCACACAGACACACACACTCCTAACAAATTTTGTACGTATTGTACAAGTCATTAGCAAAAATTCCCTGCATAATATATGAACGTTCTAATGTTCTGTTGGTCTCGACACAAACAACAAATATTTTCTTTCTGACCGCAATGACTCACTTAACAACTGTACAAAACAATCTTGCAGCAATCCGGTTTTCATTAAATTTTGTTTTCGCACAACTTTATATACCTTCTTCGTTCACTGGAGCATCTTCGGTATTTTTGGCAATGTGAATAGTTATTCATGCCACTACACGTCACATTGTTCGAAAAAACTGTAAGCTTTAGACTTTGAAGTTTAAGATGCCTTTGATGCATAAAATGTTGAATCAGTGCCAAGTGCTTTGCTAGGCACACGGTCAGTCATGTTAGCCGGTCGGGACCATACGACCTTATTAGACCATTTGATTCTTCAGAAGTCTTTCAGATAATGAACCAGAGAATAATTGTTCAATGGTGAAAGTTGTAGCGCTTGCGACGGCGTTTTTTTCACTTCTTCCTTTTAACTTTGAAAAATGTCGGCGGAAAGTTGCTCGTGTGACTTCTGGTAACTTAAAGAAATTCCTCTGGCTCATTATCTGAAACTGAAAGTCTCCTGTAAAAACTAATGGTCTAATTTATGTCGTTTAGAGCAAACGACGATTTCGAAAATCGATCGGCTAACATGACTGCACACGATCAAGCTGTAATCGCACTTAAACGGAGAGGTTACCGTTTTGCCTGCGTTTATTTAGACCACTACACGCCCACGCCTCCATTCAACTATTTGAAACGCATTAAAATTAACGGAGATAAAACGGAATGACTTTTTAAGTGCATAGCGACCTTAATGCACTTTGCACCGAGTTTCAATATGTCTACCGATACAGAAAGGTTGACGGTTTCATGTTATGGTGAAAAGTCTAGCGGCATGAATTGCACCTCATATTCTCCACTCAAACACGATGAGAAATTTGGTCCGACGAAAAGTCAAAGAGCATTGTGAAAACAGACAATTTCCTATCTGAATTGTCACTTTGTTTCGGAGGAAAAAAATGTTGTTTATCTCTGGGTGGAAATTCCAGCTGAAGTGAATAACGGTCCGCTTCGCTTTAGAAGCAAACGTAGCTCTTGTTGGAATTTCCTATTTTCATCCATCGATTAACCAGTAACTTTTGTAATGTCAAGAGACTGTCGTGATCACCACAATACAATCATGATGCTCATGATGCAATGAATAGTAACACTCTGCTGACTTCTGAAAATGTCTTTTTTTTTGGTGAACAATTCGTTCTAAGACGTTAGTAAGACGTAACTTGATTCTTGCACGCAACATAACTTTTGTTTACAATTCCTTTGTTGTCTGTGATAAAGATTGTCAACATTGTCGGTCAAAATATATCAAAGAACCCCGAGCGCATAGTCAGTGAATCACCTGCCAATCATTTTGACAACGAATCACTTATATCACAAGAACGTTCTCTCGGTTCTCTCGCAGATGTTTTGCCCATACCGTTTTATGATTGCACGATTTGTTCTTTGTAGTAAATTATTAACAGCGACCAGACGTTGTGACTAATATGTAATGAACAGAAGCAGGTTCTTTGTGTCTCTTGGAACATGACACGACCTGACTAATTTTCATAATTTTTTTTATAAAACGATACCGATCTATCAGATTTCCATAATGTGTGTTTATTTCTTGGAAATATTCTGAATAAATAGCATGACGCAACACAGTGCAGCTCTGGAATAGTTTCTACAAAGTCCTGACTATATTCATTGCATTGAGAATCTTCTTTGTCTTTCTGTGGCACAAACACTTAAACCGATAACATGTTTACAATCAACAGTCGGTTGTGATTCAGACTTTTTCGGTGCATTTGAGCACATTATTTGTTTACAAACCAACTGATAAGCTTCAGTATAATGCTGTTGGGGGAATTTACCATCATCCCATGCTAATTTCCATTTTGATTATCTCTCCTTTCCAGATAGACAATATGAAAGTGTTACTAGTTTTGGTAGGCGTTATTGCAGCCGCGAGTGCTGTATCATTTTTCGATTTGGTCCATGAAGAATGGGAATTATTTAAGGTAAGCAATTTGTTTGTAGAATGACCGAAAAAAAAAGTTGTTGTCCGCTCCCTTCGATATAACATGCAATCTCATATTATGAATAACAAGACACAAATAGGGACAATCAAAATGTTCATATCATACGGGTCATTTCTTCAGAGGACCCTCATAAAATTTTTCTTTTTAATTTACTACGAACCGGAATGAGGATCGTATAGTAAAAATGAAATGATGGAATTCTCGTTGTATAATCAAGTCTCAGTAATAATTATGTGTCGGGCAATCTTAATTTTATGCTAACGGACAACGAGCAGAAAAAAAAAACATTTTATTTTGGTGAGAGGAAAATATAATGAGAAGTGAAACGAGTAATCAAAACTGGAAACTGATACAAACCACGTGACATATTGCGTCAGAAACAGAAGGCAGAAAAAAAGTTGACCGCAGAAAAACACTTCGTTGAATGATATCAACTTGTTGTCCGGTCTTGCGATTGTTATCGTTTTAGTTTAGGGTGGCTCTTATTCATAACGTTGTTTGCGACAAAGTAATTTGTTCAATGAGGTGGATTTACAGCGGTATACCAACGTACAAGTGTGTAGTCACAAGAATTAATTCTTCAGCTAAGTAAACTTTGGCAACTGCAAAATCTCGCGAACTCAAGAAATGTTTCTGGTATTAGGGGGCAATCAACAAATTGCGCACGCTCAAAAATACAAATTTCAGACCGCACAACCCCCTTCCCAAATCTATGGAGATATTTTCAAAAATGTATGAAGCGTACCTATGCTTTGAGGGGTGACGTACTTCTTGAAATTTATTCTAATTATTCCCTAAAATCCACCTTTTCACTTATCACCGAAGTGCATCACTCCTCGGTATGCTTTTATCAGATCACCCATCTAGAACGTGCTGAATTTGTGAACGACCCCTTAGGAACTCTACAATTTGTTGCGCTCAATGGGTAGTGGTTTGCATAATATACTTCTTGATAAGGTTGTACTGGAAACGGTTGAAAACGGCGGAAAACGACATAATTTAGCTAGTCAATAAATGACGTCCACGCTATGGTGGAGGGGGAGGGGGTCAAGTGTGACACGTCATAGGTATAGGTATAGGGGTACAGGTATAGGAAAATCGTGGACGATGGAAGAGGACGGTCTAAAATTCTGGAGAAACAGTAGACGTCATTTATGGATGGCCGCTATGGAGGATTTGATAAAAAGTTGATTTGTGTTTCTCGGCCGTTCAAGTTGAAGTAGCCATCTTTCTCTTTCAAGCTGAGATCTTGATAGATAGACTCCAACAGAATTAGTTTTGTCATCGTAATGACGCTGAGATAAGACTCAGACGAACAGACGAAAAATATTTGATGACATGAGGTCAACATGTTGTGAACTAAAACTACGACCCATTGTTTCTTCGTAGAATTTCTTGGGAATTAGATGTTCTTCAAGCGCATCGAATCAGAGAAAAGCTAACAAATTTAAAACCAAGAAACGTAGGCTCGATAATATGGCGACTGGGACACCATTTACATGTTATTTCTATTCGTCGAAGCGACGTCCCACTCGCCATATTAGTCCGGGCAGGCTTCTCCGGCATGTAAATGCATTGCGCAGAGTTTTTCGAACCACCCGAATTAAATTTGCATAAAACAAAATGTTTAGAATGCCGCATGCAACTCAAAAAAAAATCCATTTGCGCGATCATGTCCTTTTCCGTTTAGATAAAGAGGGTCACATCGTGACATGCAATTTAGTTTTTTACAAAAGCGTCTGTCTGCGGTGCATCTCTTTGGAAGATAAAATTTATTTCAATTACTGTGCTGGCATAGTTTATTGCTCTTCCCCAGTCACATTTACTATGCCATGTAACTGAATGTTGGGAATCTATTTTCAACACAACCACCTTATCAACAATCATGCCGATTGATGTCAGAATAAAGTTGGTTGAAAAATCGATGCGGAAAAGCAATATGAAATAAGGCAATCAAAGTTTAATACAAATGCAACGAATTTTATCTGTCGCCGTTTCGCGGGAATTATAAATCTAACGTCTGCGACCTCAATTTCGTTAAGAGCTCACGAGTTCAAAGTTCAAAATGGTAGTAACGCAGTTTGTAACGACTGTTGAACCAGTTAGCACTTATCGCTAATCGCTAAGAAAATAAAAGTTACTGCGATAAGTGTAGCTAGTGGCGTCAGAAACTATAACTTCTGAAGAGTTTGATAGGACCACTTTTGTGTTGCGATCAATTATATTGTCGCTACGCAATATTTTACTGCCCCATTCACTGAAATTCCCGGACCTTATGAATGCAGACGATTTGAATCAAATTAATTGTTTTTCTTTTCAGGCTTCCTTCAGTAAACTGTACGGTGACGATACCGAAGAAAAATTCCGCTTGAAAATTTTCATGGAAAACAAGCATCGTATCGCTAAGCACAATCAGCTGTTCGAACAGGGAAAAGTCACATTCAAACTCGCACTGAATAAATACGCCGATCTTTTGCCACATGAATTCACTGCCCTGAACGGTTACAACAAGACATTGAAGTGAGTTCCGTAATTTTTGGGAGTTTTTTCTTGTGTCCTATCCCCCAAACAACCTGAACTAATTTTTCGTTGTAAATTCCAGACGATCAATGTTCACTGGCGAACGAGCTGAAGAGGGTGTCACATACATAAGTCCAGCTAATGTTGCGCTTCCAGATACAGTTGACTGGCGCAAGAAGGGAGCTGTGACTCCAGTTAAAGATCAAGGTCACTGCGGCTCATGCTGGTCATTTTCGGCAACTGGAGCTTTAGAAGGACAACATTTCCGCAAATCCGGCGTCCTAGTGTCGTTATCCGAACAAAATTTGATTGATTGTTCCGCTGTGTACGGAAATAATGGTTGCAATGGCGGTTTAATGGACTACGCATTCAAATACATCAAAGACAACGGCGGTATTGATACCGAGAAAACGTATCCATACGAAGCAAAGGATGACACATGCCGTTATGATGCCAAGAATTCCGGTGCCACAGACAAGGGTTTCGTTGACATTGACCAGGGCAATGAACAGAAAATGAAGGAAGCCCTCGCAACAATTGGACCAGTCTCAGTTGCTATCGATGCATCCCATCAATCGTTCCAATTTTATTCGGATGGTGTGTATTACGAACCAGAATGCGATTCCGAGAATTTGGACCATGGTGTGTTGGCCGTTGGTTATGGTACAGATGAGGCAACCGGTGCCGATTATTGGATTGTGAAAAATTCGTGGGGATCGTCGTGGGGCGACAAGGGATACGTCAAAATGGCTCGTAACAAGCAAAATCATTGTGGTATTGCAACATCAGCCAGTTATCCGTTGGTGTAAATTGAGATACGATGGACTGAGTTTACAATTTTTAGTTTGAATTTTTTTTTGTTTTTCGTAAATTTTTTTTCCTCCCCTTTTGTTTACTCTTTTGTAAATCCAAAATGATGGCTGATGGTGATCATTTGCATAATTCGCATATGGCATACAGTCAATTCGCAATCAGTTTAACATTTATATTTAAGAGGCTAAACGATTTTGAGCATTCAGAGTTACATTTTTTGCTGTTTTGATGATATCAAACTGTTTTTGAATGGAGTCTCCTTTTTGAGAATAAAAAAAAGGATTTTGCCCAACCACAACGTGAATTTTTTCTTTGTCAATGGAGAAGGAACGTCTGTTTGCCATTTTGTAACCCCCTTTTCAAACGACAAAAAAACATAGCAGACGCGGCGACGAAGCCCCCGACAATCTCTAGCACGTATTACTCACATAACCATCGTATTTACGAGGTACTAGTGTGACCGCATACTTAGTACGAAGGAAGTTGGATGACATTATGGCTAATTCGTCGACCTTGTCTCGGGACTAACAAACTGGATCTTGAAATAGCTTGGAGTCAGTGAAACTTTCCTTACAGCAACCCTCATGGAACCTTAGTGATCCTCTCTTTCAAATGAAGCTGACATGCTCTAAGAAAATTCTCATAGATTTCGAGACATTTTAGTGCAAAGTTTGTTAGTCACGAGACAAAGCCATTAGACATGACTAGTAGTCATTGACTACTACATGTGCGTTGTGTGAATTGTACAGGTCAGGCTCGATAATCTCTTGCAGCCCTGCAGCAGCGACCTCAGTTCAAAGGCCCCAATTTGATTTGGTTTTACCGACATTCTATTCAGACTACATTTACCTCATGTCCCATTCACAAATTACGCACGCACAAAATTAAGAATTTCTTAGTTCGTGTGTGTCTTCTGTTTATTCAGTTTATCCTTCTTTCGCCAATAGACACCTAGACACCATCTAGTGCGTTTGCTACCCCAGCAGTAACTGCCGATAGAGTCGAAATAAACTGAATAAACAGAAGACACACATGAATTAAGAATTACTGACTGTATGACGAATTTTACGTAATCTCCAAGCCATTTATTACGTACCAACAGCGTTCCCGTCAAGTAATAATTGTATTTTATCAATGAATTTTTGCAAAAGGAGATGTTGTTTCTTAGCAAAAATTCATTAGGTGGATTCCCGTCAGCGCTGATAAGTTTATCATCTGTCAGATAAATTTATCCGGTCAAAAACTAGCCTCGATGCTAACCGGATAAATTTAACTGACAGCTGATAAACTTATCAGCACTGAAGGGAATCCACCACCACCTAATGATAACATAAATATGACTCATTGACGGAAACGAGTTTCCGGAGAGATACAGCAAACAAAAATATTTTCCCATTTTTGTTTTTATTTATACATTTGAGTGTGGATGAGTAAGTGTCATTAGATTAATATCCACGTAGTGAAATGTCATCTAGCTCGAAGCTTTTGCCATTCTTCCTGCTTGACCATATCGTTATGGAGCATTTTACAATCATCATAATACAAATGACGCTCAAAATGACAGAAAGAAGTACCAGAACCAAGAAAATATTACCTAAATGTTTCTCGTGCAAATCGATCTTCTCCTGAGCCTGAGGAGAAATAATTTTTGGAATGGGTGATGTTGATGACGTAGACGGTTGCGGTGTAGATGTTAAAGCTGTCGATTCTGAAACTATCGATTCTGAAACTGTCCATTCTGAAGGTGTCGATTCTGATACTATCCATTCTGGAACCGTCGACTCTAACATTTCTGGAGTTGTAGTATGGGTTACAGCACCTTGAACGTAGATGAATTGTTTATCACACGCAATTTTCTCAACATGAGAGTGATTCGACGATGCTTGGTCTGGAATCAGTTCAGTACCATGCCATTGCTCTAAGTAATACGCCAAATATTCGCATGTGAAATTGTTGTCCGATATTCCTAGAACCGTTACCATAGGAAACAAGTCTTTTTTCAAGCCATCCACTTCGGTTAAATTATTCCCTTCCAAGTGAAATGATCGCAAATGCATTAAATTTCGACCGAAAGCTTTGAACTGAATTTTTCGCAAATTGTTGTACGAGATGTCTAGCAAAAGCAGATTTTTTTGGTGATGGAATAGACCGAACTTGATGGTAGTTAGATTTGTGTTTCGCAACACTAATTCTTCCAAATTGATTAATTTGTCGAATGTGTTTGCACTTAAGGTTCCCAAACAATTGCCACTTACATCCAGACTTTTCAATGATTCATTTAATCGACCGATAATACCATGGATGCCAGCTACTTGACTATTGGAAATATTTAACGATTTCATCTCACTCAAATCGTCCTCGTTGAACGTCCATGACTCTTCCTTCGACCTGGTGTTGTGCCGCCTTATCAATGGAATATCTTCATTTTCATTTTTCAGAACGGCAACTTCTAGTGATTTCCGTACGACGCACTTTCCGTTGAATTTATTCAGGTGATTGAAGGAAAAATCGACTTCGTAAATGACAAAATATCCGGAGCAAGTAAATTTTTTCCACTTGTTTCCATCCAAGCGAATCCGTTTTAGATTCTTGTTTGCACTGAACGCATTCGTGTCGATAGTCTCGATGAAATTGTACTCCAAATTTAGTTCGACTAGGGCGACCAAATTTCCAAACGTTTGATTTTTATCGACTGACCGGATTCGATTGTGCGACAGATCAATGGATTTTATTGCACTCAAATGGCCATCGAAAGAATCATCAATATTTTCTAGTTTGTTAAACGAAAGGTCAATCTGATCCAGTTTTGGTGCATTGCTAAATAATGCTGCCGAAATGTTGCTCAAAAGATTGTGTGATACATTCAGTTTCTGTAAACTTGTGGCCAAGTCGAAAGTTTCCGATTTCAATTCTTCAAGATCCATATATGATAAATCCAGCGTAACCAATTGGTACTTGTCAAATATTGTAAGGCCAAGCCGCGGCACTTTGCAATTTTCGAAATTCAAAGTTTTCACAGTGTCTGAATGATTTCGGTATGGATTCGGATAATAACATCCGATTTGGTAGCAGGAAAGATCTGACCTGTCAGCACATTTATCGCTATTTTCGCACGTTTGGGTCACAACTGTGTTACTGTCCTTGAATGAACATTTGCTCATAAGGTTCCATTTAGTTGCACCAAACTGTGCATGAATGATTACAATCAAAAACGAAACTAATTTCAAGTTCATTCTGACCGTTCAGAATTGAAACCAGACCGATACTATTTGACGAATGCAATTTTTAAGTAATTGTACGCGTCAATATAGAAAAGAAAAAGAGGAAACAGCATGATAATAATGGTTGAATATCATTCTGGGAAGGAAGCACATGCACGTAATCATCCGCTTTCGTCAGTTAAAGCGATTGTTTATTACACTAATCAGAAATAAAGAATGGTTGTGTAATGCGACTTTTATGCCTGTGATACATCGTGGTGAAAACTGACAAAATGTAAGGACACGTAACGGTACCGAGACTGTACGACATTCTGCAACGTTATTTGTGGCTGTACCGTTATGACAAAATTACGGTATCGGCATATTAAACGAGGTTGTTTGATGACAAAAATGACCTGAGAGGTGAATTTTTTTATATGAAATCGCTATGTCCTCCGCTCCATACAATGTTTGACATGCGACCATACCTGGTTTATACTTTCATTGGTCTAAACAATATAGTGAGATTCACTTCAACTGTTTACCAGAAAGTGTTCATTCTGAATCAACCCAGCAATTTGGTAGGACCCACATAGATTTTCGTTGGACAAACAAATACACTGCTATTTTCAGTGTAGAGTACTGAAGATGGTCAGTTAGAGTCCTAATTTGTATGAAATTTTATCCCCACTCTTTTCAAAATAAACATTCATTGTGGACACACTGTCTAGTGTATGTACTCTATTTAAAGTATCACTCATGCTTCGAGTACGTTAACCAGAACTTTATGAACTGAATCATCAATTTTTCGTGTTGTGACAAATTGTAACTTAACAGATGCTTGCTACTGTACTACAGAGAGAATGGTTGACGTTAAAATTTCATTAAATGTCACTTTTACTTTACGGAACATTTTTCTGTACGATTTGTTGCTGTTTCAATCGGTCGATGTGAATCGTCAAGACCAAGATCAAATCTATTAAATTTCGAAATTACGGTCAAACATTCGGTTCATTCATCCTCTATTCCATAGATTTCGTAATATTGTGAAATTCTATTCGTAGTTAAATCAAGCAAAATGAACGAGTGGCTACATCAGCGATTACTTGACTGTCTTGGATTTCCCGTGCCCGATGAAATGATACAGTTCGGTTTTAGTTGAAGAATTTTATATAAAAAATCTTTGCTCACACAGTCGGTCTTGATCTTTTCAGGTTCATTCTGACTCTACGGGAAGCACATGAAATCGACGACTATTTCGGTACACTGCTCGACTTTGATGTTCCTGAACACTGTGTGTTTTTGAATGACTTCAAGCAGCGCGTTTTGAGTGAGTATTCATGACATGACATACATACTGTGTGTACCGATGTCTCAACAAACACTCAATTTCGACAACCACAAAATTCCAGAAAAGTCAACCCCACCGAAGGATAGCAAAGCAACGAAACGGAATCCATTGGCAGTTAAAAATCAACCGAACAAGAAGGCAGAAAATGTTAAGGTGATTGAGATTGATGTGTTTCAATATTTTTTGTCTTTGAAGACGAAAGTGTGGTGTGTTTTTCAGATTGATAGACTAAAAGCTGTGCCGGAGACTAGGTATGATAAGCCAGTCGTAGTCAGCAACCAGCCCCAAGGAGGCGTTAAAAAGAAAACAAAATTTGTGAATCTGTACACAAACGATGGACAGTTGCGAGACTCGACAATTATGTTGAAAGGTCGTCACTTGTGCAATTGCCAGGCGTCCAAGCATAAGCTGATCAACAACTGTCTGAGATGCGGCCGAATCGTTTGTGAACAGGAAGGTAGTGGTCCGTGTCTTTTCTGTGGCAATTTGGTGTGTTCCGAGGATGAACTACAAATTATTGAACAGTCTGGCAAGAAAGGTGATGGTTTGAAGAAGACTCTAATGCAACAACAACGGCCCAAAGGATGGGAAGAAGCAATGGCAATGAGAAACAAACTGCTGGAGTATGATCAAAGCAGTGAAAAGCGTACAACCGTCATAGACGATGAATGTGACTATTTCAAGTCCAATTCGGTGTGGCTGTCGGATGGTGAAAGGAAGAAGTTGAAAGAATTGGAAGATAAAATGGAAGCTAAAAGGCATGCCAGCCGAATGTCGAGGAAAGTGACGATTGATTTCAGTGGCAGAGAAGTTATCGACGAGCCGAAATTGTCGTCAGACTTTCAAGACGAAATTCTGCGTGAAATTGCCGAATCGTGTTCGATAAATGCCAGCATCAATCAGAATATCGTTCGGAGCAGGGACGGTGTTAATACGGACGAAGTTCATCCATTGTTGGAGTATCCAGCACCAATTGTAGGTCCAGAAACTTTGCTATTCCAATTCCCCAACTAAATTCATTCTTTTCGCGTAGTTCGACCAGTCGATCATTTCTCAATACTCACGCCAACCTGAACATTCCAATTACGATGGTGTGTACAATCGCGTGCAGGACAAGGAATTACTAGAAATTTCCGACTTGCGTAGCTGTATGTCTATGCATCAGCCATGGGCATCACTTTTAGTAGCTGGAATTAAGAAGCATGAGGGTCGTCCCTGGTATACCGCTCACAGAGGCCGACTCTGGATAGCATCAACG
>JANTFA010003231.1:0-16574 GCA_026413405.1 Phytosciara flavipes | reverse complement strand
TATGGGTCGATCGTACACCGCTCACTACGTGCGTAATTTATGAATGGTCCGTAAAAGAAATTACGCAACTCAAGTGACAGTCCCTACATTTTTTTTGAAAAGTCCAATAAATTTTGCATGACACGGGGAAAGGTGGTCTTGAGAATGAAGATTTCAACGTTGCGTAATTCATGAACGGCTGAGAGAAAATTGGATTAATGAAGAAAAAAAAGTTCTTGGCGTTGGACTGATATCAGTAGCCGTAACCGAATTTCACTGTTCAAGAGATCTTTCGCTAGAAGAAACACCTGCGTTTGTCATGCCCAATGGGCTAGCTCTAACAATTTTTGAAAAGCGCCCCGTTCCAGAACTGTTCTAAAACTCTCCATGTAAATTCGTTTGAAATTCACTCGTACGATTTATGAAAACTTCTTTTCGATTCTTGGAAAATGTTTCCTGAGTGAACCGAAGTGATTCGGTTCGTATGGTAGAATGGTCGTTTCAGCGGCTTCTTCTTTTTCAAATTTTGTCAGAAAACTGTTGAGTAAAACAATTCTTCATTCAACCAATCGGGAATTGTTGTAAAGCTACACATGAGGCGTCACAGTTCGATTCGTTAAGAAAGTGTTCATGTAACCGCAAACGGAAGACCACATAGGATTTCCATTTTGAAAGCATAAGGAGGATCTGTTCAAGTAGTGTCTCTGCAACTACTCTGCAACGCTGGATCTTTCAATCATTCCATTGGAATTCTTCACACATTAAAATTGCTCACAGCAATTTCGAAAGTCTCGGAAAGAATTATCTGTACTTCCACGGCCGAGTAGCTCGACTTGGACCCATTCTATTAACTTCTAACTTCCGAACCCGTAATCCGTTTTTTTCCATGGATTGGTGCAGTCAATACCTTCCATTGAGCGAGAAATACTACCGCTCGACCGATTTTGGTCTCATCTTCAGTGAAGATTCTTCAAGTATTCGAATTGGAATTGTTACAAACGTAAGAGCAAAGCATAAGACCCTCATACTTCGTACGGGTCTAAAAATCGTGTCATTTGTCCAGACACTCTCTCTCTCTCTCAAATCATGCAATTCATTCGGATGATTGTTGGTCACATTGCCATCACTATTAAAATTGCTTGGCCTAACTAAAATTACAATTAAATAAACCTAAGATAGAAATTCAGTCGCACTCGTTAACACCTAAAAATTGTTTTTGTTGTTGTTGTTGTTTCTATTCTTATTATACTCGTTCGTTTACATATAATCATTACCTAACTAGCACAAAGACCGTACAAACAATTCAAATGTAATCAATCCGCGTGCCACCATCCAATTACTTGTTTCAATATTTCATTATGTACACATCCGCGCGTCCGTCCATCCGCAAGAGCATACGTCTTTCCATACTCTTCTACTTGCATAAAATTTCAGTTGATTTTTGCACATAAAAATATAGTCTTTGTGTGTGTGTGTACCCTCGATATTATATCCGTAAGTCGTAAAAATGCACGCTTCTCGCCTTAAAAACTAAATTTTTCCACATTGTTTAAGTCCACTTTTTATCACAAAAAATAAAAACGAAAAACCAAATTAAAATAAATAAATCGATGGAGAGATAGCGAAGAGAGAGAGAGATAGAGAGATAGACCGAAGAATGTTAGTCAAAAAAAAGAAGATTTCAACGGAAAACCGATTTTCGTTTTAGACCTTCAGCGAATCAGCGCTGCTGCACCCATTCGGTCAAACAAACGATGAAAATCCCGGCAGTGGCGCTCTCGATCTGGCCATATTGTTAACGATAATTTGACCGCCATTCAAACTCATCACGGCACTGCCTTCCGGCTCCGAATCCGTATAACTGGAATAATTTCGTACTGGTTTTTGGCGCTTCCATGACTGCCGCAACGAATCGTTCACATTAGCGTAATGATTCACAAACGAATGCGGATCCGAACGGACGCTTTCGTTTTCACTTTCCGAATTCTATCAAAAAAAAAAAATTCCAAAATTTCGTTTGCATGAAAAATCCAATGAGAAATCCAAATGGCTTACCTGTGAATCACTGGAACTCACTTCCGACGGTTTTTCCGTCACACTGCTGTCGTCTGGATTCTCATCGTAGCACTTCAAGCTCTCCTCGTCACTGTGATATGCCACCGATGCTGGTGATGGTCTCGGCGGTGATTTGCCCAATGAAGCTGCAGCTGCAGCCTGCTGAGCCGCTTTGCGACTCATTGTACCCATATTACGGCGACCCATTGAACTATTGCCGGACATTATTGTTCCATTGCCACCGCCGTGCCGTGAGCGGTACAGCTCTAGCGCTAACTCTTGCCGATCGTCAATGGACATGGCCATAGACTCTTCCAGAGCCTTTTGGGCTTCATCTAGATGGGATAGATAGGAAATCAAGTGATCAAAAATGTGTTCAGGGTTTTGCAATATGTGGCACACTCACGTTTATATCGATAACTTTTGCTTTTCACACATAGCACAGCAATGACCATTATTATGATAACAATGGATGTGGCTGCCAGAGCCACCATGAACCACGTTTGTCGGTAAAATGGTTTATGCTGAAGGTATCCGTATTCCAGATACAATTTTGATGGCGTCAGAACGGCTTCTTTTGATACAACCGGACACGATATTCCATATTTGTTGTAAGATATCACACGAATTGTGTACGCAGTGGATGGAAGTAAACTTTGATAGCTGACTGTGAACTCTTCCAGTGGACCGGATGTTGTCCGGGCGACCGTTTCCCATCGAGCATCGTCGTCTAGAAATATAGTTTTTGGTTTCAATTTTTTTTTGTTTTTTTCGGAAATGAAAAGGACACAGAAAGCATTATAATGACACTGATCCACCAGCTGATAAGTGAATCGTTTTTGTATGGCAGACTTTATGACCTTTCCATGTGATGAGCGAAATCTCAGTTTGAGAAAAACATTGAAATTTGTAGTAATTTCCCCTTTCAGAAACGGCAGACGTATCGCAATTACGTTCGGCAAATCTGGTACTTCGCTTGTTCGAAGTATCCAAAGTATTTGTTCTATTCAAGGTCTTTTACTTCTTTTGTTATTTGACTAGGAGTTGTATTGCTCATAGCAATCCTATCGGTTTTATTACAATTATTCAAATGAAATTAACATTGTTCGTCTTCGGTTTCGTGTTTGTTCTTCAATTTGGATAAAATTTTGCAACACGTAAAAAAATTATTTCTTCACTTTACGACAAGATTCGGTTTAATGTCATGGGATAGGTAAAATAGTGTGCAACACTTACGTCCTTAATGGACACAATGGTGAATTGGCGAACTAACGGGCGCAGGAGGAGCATCAGCATTCCTCACCTTCAGTGCATTGAATTGCAAGTTTGTGATTGTTGAATTTTTCACTCCAATTGAAATTCAATAAAAAGAGGGAATTATTTTGAGTGCGAAAAATGCCAATTTTACTGATAAAATCGAGGGGTCAACTGAGATGATTTCATGATTCGTTTTTTTAACACCTGAATTTGAGAATGTTTTGTTAGCGCAAGAAGTCGATTCAGCAAAGAAAGATGAATGAAAGAGGTTTTCTTCCATGGATTGTAAATTTACATCAAATGAAAACCCTCTAAAGCGTTCAATCGTGATTTGTTCGATATTTCCTTGAGTTCCCTTTTTCGCGTACCTTGAATAAAGCTTCTCTAACGCGAAACATTATTATGCACAAATTCTAGCTGGAGGTGCCAGAATTGTTGGAGGTACTAATGCAACCAAACCATATCCTTATCAAGTTTCACTACAAACTCTTCTTGTATACCAAACGCCCAACGGAAAAATTAAACAATTTTCACATGTCTGTGGCGGCTCAATCATAACAAAGCGTCATATTTTAACAGCTGGTATGTTTCTGGCAGAAACGGAAATCTTTTTGTCAATGTCTTCCCACATTTATTGTCTGTTGTAAAACAGAAACTTCTGCCTTTAGGTTTATGGTCTTTTTGATTTTGGTACAGATCATGCTATTGGTTCGGGTTTGAAAAATTAAAATATGGAAATAGTAACGCGGTCTTTTAAATTTGACAAGAAACCAGAAAAGACCCTAGCAGTCGCTGCGAGGGAGCTCCGTTCGGTCACGTGTGCCTAACTCGAACGTATCCCTAGTAACTCTAGTTAGTACACACACAAATCTTGCGTGATTGCATATTGCACAAAAGAGTTCGATGAAACCAGAGAAATGATAACAGGTGGCGCTGCTTCCGCCCTTCAGGGTGAGGCGAAAGCAACGCCATCTGTTATCATTTCTCTGGATGAAACACTTCTGTTGCAAAGCGTGGTGTGATCTAAGACAATGTGGTACGGCTTGCCAATAATTTTAAAAGCTGAACGAACACACACATATGTTACAGTGTTTACGACGACAAAACATTTAAAAAGTCCGAAACACACACACACTAAATTGTTTTACTCACAAAGGAATGCCTGTTTTGTCTCTGTCATTAGTTGGCATTGGGAAGTTAGAAAAAATTTTTTTTTGTTTTGATTTATTCAAACAGAAACATTTCGATCGCTTACCTCGCTTCTTGCATTCTATGTAATAGCCCAGTATCGGTCCCTTTCCCGATGCACCATTCTGCCAGTGCATATCCACACTGGATGCGGTCTTCGTCAATGCTAATTCACGTGGCGAAAATGGTGATCCGTCTTGTGGACCAGTTGTGACATTACCAACAACCGGCGGTCCAAAGTCAATCGTTTGCGCACGAACGGTGAACGTGTAGGTGACTTCTTCTTCCAAATTTTGAATGATGAGCTGCGTTCCAGATACCTTTTGCTTCACTTGTTTGCTGAACTCTGCGTTTGAAAGGAAGACACCGTCACAATCGGCCGAATCGTAAATCCGAAATTTTTAACTTACTTTCATTTTCTTCGGTTGTTTCGTATGTCACAATGTAGCCGAGAATTTCTCCGTTTCTCTTCTTCGGCGCATCCCACGAGACCTTCAGACTTTGCATGGTGATCTCACTGAATAGTAGAGAGCCTGGAGCGATAACGAAAAAAAAAACATTTTTAACATCGACCAATAGACAAAGACAAAAAGTAATTTACCCGGCGGTCCTGGCAATCCTTGTAGTGTTTTGACGACAAGCGGAGATGATCTTGGCCCATCTCCAGCAGGATTGAAGGCCAGAATTTGGATGCGATACTGGGTAAATTTGTCCAAAAACACCAGACTATGTAATGTAGTGGAGGCCGGTACAACTTCTATTTCCTCTTCGTACTTCCGGCCTTCTTCCAATTCTTGCGGTGATTCAGTGACCAAATAGAAAATTTTATAGCCAAGCAGATCGCCATTTTGCTGTTGCTGTTGCGGCGGTTTCCAGCGTAGTCTAACTTCTGTAGACGACACTGGGGCACCATCAACCGATCGTGGCTGGCCGGTAGGAACTGCTTCACCAACGTATACTGCCACTGGCTTACTGGCCGGCCCAGTACCTTGTGAATTAAATGGAAGAACGACGATTTCATAGTTGCGATCTTGGGTCAAATCACTCAGTACAACCGAATCGGAGGCAATTGACATTATGTCCTGTTTTGGAGTTGCTTGCAATGCGGTAGGAAAATCGGATATTGGTTGGAATAAGACTCGATATCCACCGGTTGCAGAGTCTCCATTCCACAGTGACTTTTCCAATGCAATCCATTGTACGCGCACACTAGTTGTCGTAATCGGAACGACCTGCAATCCTGAGACTCCTTCAGATGGTGCTGCTGGTAGTGTACGCACTTCAATACTTTCACGACTGTATGCTGATGGTCCCAAATCGTTTGTTGCTTGTATTCGGAATTGGTACGTTGTGTGTGGCTTTAGTGCAGCGGCTGTGAATGATGTAACTGCCGGATCGACTCTCTCGGAAAGTGAGGTCCATGGACCTTCGTTTTCACGCAGCTGTACGGTGTAATATCGAAGCGGCGCAAATCCATCTCGGCCCGGAGTCCAACTGAATGTTATCTGGTGAGCTTGAACTTGGCTACGAGATATTTGAGGCGATGATGGTGGCTGTGGTCGTTCACGATTGTTTGTTGTGTAAACAAGAACGGATGCAGTTTTACCCCAACCAAGTCTTGTTTGAGCTGTTACACTGAAAATGTAGTATCGTTCCGCTAACAATTGGGTCGCTCTAAACGTTCGATCAGATGGTGGGAATTCTCTGCTATAATTCAGATTCACTGAACCGTTCAGTGAATATGTGACTTTGTATGCCAATATTTCGCCATTGGGCTCCTCGGGCACATCCCAAATGATTCTAGCCGTGCTAAATGATACATCTGGGAACGAGACATTTGATGGTGCGCCCGGTGAATCTTCAAATGTTTGAACACGAATTGGTGGCACACTAAGTGCACCGTCACCCAGTCTGGTATAAGCCAGCACCTGGACGTGGTAAGCGACGAATTTCTTTAGCTCTGTCAGTGTTGTAGTAAATGTTGAATTGTTCGGAATTGTCTTGTGCAGGACACTACCACGTCCAGCAGATCCATAGAATACTTTGTAGCCATCGATTTGGCCGTTACGATGCCGTTTCGGTACTTCACCCCAGCGTACCACAATGGTCGTTGAAGATGTTGTGTTTGCTTCAACATTAATCGGTCCGAACGATGGTACTGCTTCACGCGTTCGCTCCAATGCCTTTGGACTGTCTTTCGATGTGCCTACATCATTGCATGCATTCATAACAATTTCATACACAGCCCATTCCTCCAGATTGTCTAGCACATGTGAATTGGCTGTGTGGTCCTCAATCAAAGCACTGAGAGGTTGTGTTTGTGAGCCATTTTCAACGTTTCGGTACGTAATGTTATAACCACGTGGATTACCAAACCACTCTGTTTGTTGTAACGGAATCCAACGTACGCGCAATTCTGTTGCACTCATAGCACGAACAGTTACATTCAATGGTGGATGCATTGGTCTGGCTTGAATCGTTTGAAAATCTTTCGAAGGTTCTGAAGGTTGAGACGATCCGACGACATTCGTTGCCAGCAGTCGAAGACGATAAGACGTGAATGGCATCAAGCCAGTTACAGTCAGTGTCGATGCATCAGGATCGGATATCTCGAACACAGTGAACCACGTCAGATTTCTGGCAGTTTGAGCTTCCACAGTCCACGTTGTTATCGACGAATTTCCATCGAATCCGGGTGTAAATTGAAGAACAACCGAAAATGCTTCGATGTTAGATAGGGCGAGTTGCATAGGTGGTGACGGAATAACGGGCTCGACGCCCGATTGCATTGTGGCAGTTTTAACGGGTCCTGATCCAACTGCTGTGTACGCAGACACTTCGAAATGGTATCTTGTCGTAGCCATCAGCTGGGAAACCTTCAGGCTGGTTTCTTTGGATGTTAAATTGACAACTTTCAGGGTGTCGGGCATGTCTCTGATCTGATACCGGACTTGGTACCCCTTCAGTATTCCATTGGTGTTTTTAGGTTGAGTCCACAACACTTTCACCGCTCGATCTGACACTTCATCGAATTGAAGTGATCCAACCTCATCGGGAACATCTTCATTGGTCTTCACATAAACACTTTCGCTGCGTATACCATCACCGGGATCCGTAAAGCACAGCACAGTTATATTGTAGTCGGTGAATTTGTCCAGTCCGCTCATAATAGCATTTTGTTCGGCCAGTGGATCCAAGAGACTCGGCGGCACCGTAATCACTTTCGCTTCGACTTGTTGATCTTCTCCATCCACTTTGTCGATAATCCAGGCCTGTATCTTATATCCCTGATTGATGCCGTTGATTTGCTGGGGATTTGGAGGCTTCCACCACACACGAACCGCCGTTGAATTGACGGCCATAACGCGAACATTAACGGGCGGTGCTTCTGGAATGCCTTCCTTGGTTTTGATCTTAGCACCTTCGGTGAACACACCAACACCCATGTTGTTGTACGCAGCAATTTGAACAACGTAATCTTTCCACGTGATCAGTTCCTGAATGAGAAAGTTCCGTTGAGCCTCATTGGTGATGTTGCGAGTGGTCCATGGACTGTCATTGTAGCCGTACAGACGATAACGGATGATATAGCCGAGAATTTGACCATTTCTATGCTCTTCGAGTGGAGGTTGCCATTGTGTGATGATTTCGGAAGACGATCTTGCTGAACCGACAAAACCGACTGGAGGACCAGACGGTGCTGCATAGAAGAAAGTAAAATTTTAGTATTTTTTCTTCAACTTTCAAACGAACAGTAGAAACGAACCTTCCTGCGGTAATTTGATTACATTACTCGGCTCGGATGGGGAACCTTCACCAACGCTATTCACTGCACTGACACGAAATTGATACACCGAAGCAGCCTTCAAACTGGTCAATAGGACCCAACGTTGATCGGCAGATACGTTACTCAATTCGGTGACCCAATTCAGCAGTGGATCGGGTATGGGACCTATAAATGACTCTATAAATTTACACAAAATGTTTAAACGAAAGAATCAGTCAATAAATGTCGACCTACCTAGTTCTGGAACTTCGCGCCGTTGCACAATGAACTTCAGAATTGGACTGTTACCATCGAATCCAGGCGTCCATGACACATTGATAGCTCTTTGCGTGACAGTGTCTAATCGTTCTGATTTGATGTTAGTCGGTGCAAATGGCAATTCAATTACACTTAATCGAGCAGAACGAGTTTCATTTCCACCGGGTGACGTTACCTTTAATGTTGGAAGTGTAGAAAATGATTCAGATACTGAGCGAACTTGTGCAATATTCTCTCAATCCCGAAGATTCTTACCATGCAAGAGTAGGTTCCAACATCTGCCGCACGAACTGCTTGGATTTCCAGAGTACCATCGGCTTGAACACCGATTCGTTGGCTATTGGTAATTGGAGCTGATTGAGTGTCACCACGATACCAGTCGATGTTGTACGGTACAGATGGATCACTAGACACTTTACATTGCAGTGATGCGGTCAATCCGAGCAGAACAGTTGTATCAACAGGTGGTTGAATAATCTGCGTTCGAACTAAACAAAAAGAAAAAAATGTTTTTTCACTCTCAAAATCACAAGCTCACAAAAATAGTTGGAAACAAAAGCGAAAACAAAGAAAAACTCGAAAGCAACACTCTGAAAATGATTGCAACAACGTGGAAATGAGAAAACACTTACCCATGACTCCCAGAAAAGCCTGTCCATTTACAGTTCCAGCTTCGTTAGAACGAGAGCAAGCGTACAAGCCGGCATCCGTTTCTCGTACATTTGATATGAGTAAATCGCCCGAATCAAGCACTTGGACACGTCCGGAATATTCCACTGGAGTCGTTTCTGTTGATTGTGGGTGATTTTGGTTTTTTTCGGTTAATAAAATGTGATTTGTTAGTAGAGAAAGCGAAACGTGTAAACAACGCTCACTTGAGTTAGTTATAGCTTTGCGTTTGTTGATTAGTGTTATGGAATATTTTCATGAAGCAGTACGGACACAAAGTCATTTATGATGGATGGACAATTAGTCTTTTGTCAAGCCTTTTACAAAATGAGCATGATAAAATTTCGAGGAACCTGAACTTAACCTGTTGCGTTACGAGCCTTCGGGCCGAGACAATGCCTTCAAATTTATAATACTTTGCTATCCTCGATTCAAAACTAAAATTTAACAATATCGCTCTCGCCATAGACTGTACCGTTAAGATAAGTTCTTTAATTTTCATGGGTTCTGCTTGTCAACATCGTTCTATTCTTTCTACCACATAACAGTGATGTCACTCTTTTCATTTCTTCCATTTTCAATTTAACGATTATCTTCTTTCGTTTCTTTTGCTGAATAAGCATAGAGAACGATGATATGGAACGAAGAAAACTGGTGGAACGATAAGCAGGTAATACTAATTTACGTTGGATACTGCGAAAGTAATTCGTTACATGAGGGATCGATTCTTTGATAAAAGCAAATTCACAAGTATGATTTTAGCAAAAAGTTCGGTAGCTGTCTTTATTTTGACAAATTCAGCTTAGTTTGAAGAGGTGGAGAACCTTTCACCCTGCACCGAAGTAAATGAAGACTAATTGTACTACACCTCAAGTGGGTCTGTTGTGTGCACTTCTGACAATTTCAAATCTACCCCAAATTTAGACACTATTCAAACTACGCTAGATGGCGCTTTGCATTAACACGATTGAGGAAAAAGAAATCGAAGAGATCTCTTGATTTTGAGCCCTACGTTACGATTTACGATAGAGCACTCTTAGGATTGACAAATCAGATGATTATTTTAGACCAACTGAGGTAGCTAAGCTTTTTTTGAGCAAAGTAGAGTCTGCATAACCGAGCCGAAACACTTGCCGAAAAACATACACCAAGGAAAGTATCCGAATTAACGAATTATGTGATTCGTGTTTTCATGGCCCACCTTTGAATTCAAATTTTGTGCTTGCCGATCTCACTACTGAAACAAATTGTCATTTGTAAACATTTCTGCTCACTTCAAAAAAACAAATTAAAATCAAAAGACTGCTTAAATATTAGGCCCCTGAACAAACAATCTGCTACTACCTGGTTTACTTAGCACATGAAAAATGGATCATTTTCGCAGGGTGCATATTGCTATGTAATGTTCAACTTTCGCATGGGACAGGCAATAAAAACTTTCTTCAGATATGTTTAGTCAAAATCGTCTTCTCGATTTCCTAGCGAAACTTTTTTAATTTCCAAATGAATCCGTAACAAAACTCAAAATTAATTCAAAAACAAAAACGACAAATGAACACCAAAAATATCAAAAGAAGCTTCTGTGACTACAGTAGGTAACCGCTTATATTAATATGAGTACTGAACTTTAAATTATACCGAAAAAAAAATGATGAAACAGAAAGAAAAAAACACAACTGAAAAATCAAATGCATAAAGTAAGTGAACTCACCGTTATAAATCCACGTGATGTTCGGTGTTGGAGCGCCAACAGCTCGGCAAATTATCGTCGCATCTTTACCATCCAAAACAGTTACATTTTGTGGCGGTTGTTCCATGATTGGTGTCGATGCTAATTTTTTTTTGTTTGGGAGGTAGAAAAAAAGGGTTATTTGTTTAAGGAATATGAAAAACAGCAGTAGCAACACAAAATGAAAAGAAATTTGTGTAACTTTGTTGCAAAAGAAAATCCAAGTCATAAAAAAATGTACAAGTGAAAATGGGGTTAGTTTTAAACATACGATAAAATAACAAAAAAAAAACGAAAATTTCTTTTTTAAACTCATAATTATATGTGTGGAGAGGTTTAACAAAAAATGTATTTATGTTTTAACATTTACGTGCGTTTAATGTGCGGTTTTTAGTAAACTCTTTTCTCCGTGAAACAAAAAAACTTAAATTTCCATAACATAATTTTGCCATTTTTATTTTTAATAAATTAATTTATGATAAAGCTGTTACAGTGTTACAATATTATGAAATTAAACATAATATTGGAGTCATGCACACATTCAGTGTTGTTATACTTATATGTTCTATATGGGGACTCTCTCTCTACTTAACGCTGTTGTTGTTCATATAATAAATATATTTTGCCATAAAAATTAAAATAGAAACAAAACATTTATACGCCGATCGTAACTATGTAATCTTTTTTTTGACGCTGTAATAAGAATAAATCCTACACATTAACTCCATATTATAATACGTACACAACGCTAACTCAGTCCATACAATATTCTTTCATTTTAATACACAATAGCCTCGTTTATCATGTTCGCCCGGTGTTAAAATATATCGCACAATGAACAGAAAAAAAACCGAAGTTAATTAACAATTGGTTCTGGAAAAACTTGCGTGATCACATGTATGATGAGTTTTCACATTTTTAAATTTCCATATTTTGGAGGGGCGACCCGTGCGAGTACATCAAAGAAATACATCTTAAGACTGCTCTGCAACAGTGCATCTTTAAATCATTCTATTTGAACTCATCCCTAGCTAAAATTTCGTCAAGCAATTTCGCAAGTCCCGTACGAAGTCCAATTTGAGAGTTGAACTCTGAAGCAAATTCACCAAAATCAAGTTGAAATCAATCAGTGAGCCCTGGTTTCCACTCAAAAAAAGTACTCCGTTGAGAGCGCCGTTAAGGATTTCTATTGGTTGAAATTTGTCTCTTTCATTGTTCAACCAATAGAAATCCTTAACGGCGCTCACAACAGGGTACTTTTTTTGAGTGGAACCCAGGGCTAAGTGAGCTTCAGATTCAAAGAGAAACGCAAAAATATTCGTTTTGACGCACAGTTTTCGTATGGTGGTAGTGTTAAATTGACAAAAAGTCCGTTCAAAATTCAAATATTTTTGGCGCACTTATGAATTCACTTGAACAAAAAAAAATTGGGTGGCGGCCATTTTGTTAGGTCACCAAAAACAGTTCTATCGCTTCACGGTCATCAATACACTTTTCGAACGAATTTTTTTATTACGAAAATCCTAACAAATAGACGAAAAACACTAGAAATCAAAATGGCACCTGGTGGGCATTTTCTTAGGTAGCTGCAACTTACCACCGCTTTACGGTCGTATTACATTCCAAACAAAAGAAAATTCATGAAAATCGAGTCGACATATCGACAAAAAACTCTACATTTGCTGTACAGTCAAGTAGCTAGACTTAGGTTCACTCTGTGGGCTCTAACTTCCGAGATTGATTTCGTTTTACTCAAGTTATCCTCTTCACGGAAAAAACTTTTTTCATTGCCGATTTGGCATAAAAAGTTCAGTCAGATCTCTGCAGCAGGGAGGCACGTTGAACATAAAAGAAGCCATCGTCGACAAAAGTGAAAAACGAGAGAACGGAATGGTTTGCTAAAGTCTACTTCCACAATGGAAGCATAATGTGGCGAGAAACGTTCTTTCGATAGACACCCTTAAAGTGAGTAAGAGGGGCAGACCAAAGCGCTGTTGGGCCGGCCAAATGCAACAGCGACCCGTAACACAATCAATGAGAAACGGATACCGGCCATGAATTAAATTATTTTATTTTATTAATCGGTGACCCTGGAAGTCGAAAGGACTAAAAAATCAGGAAAATTTTTGCAGGCACTAGTCGTAGACAAAGATAAAGTGAGGAAGAAGAAGATTGGCGGTTTGGCATCTGTGGGAGACCATAATAGGTTTACCCTTACACGAATTCGACGAGTTACAAACGTAAGAGTGAAAGCATAAGACCCTCGAACTTCGTACGGGTCTAAAAATACGTTGGAAGCGTGAATTGTTAGTCTCGGTATAATTATCTTATCACCAGTACATCTGAAAGCTTCTTTCGGTCGAAAAATAAAGCGAGAAACAATTTTCAGGAATTTCAATTATTTGTGGCATTATAATTTAAGCCGATAAATTGATAACGTCGTCGTTGAGGTAAATTATTGTGGGCACAGTTTTGTATTTGGGTGTGTGTTGTTATGGCGACTAAACTTATTTTTCGTCAAAACAACTTTTCCGCAGAAACTGCTAAGAATGTAAAGAAATTGTTTTTCTATTGGTACAGTATGTGCGGTGGAGTGGAAGACCCACAATATCTATTCGAAATCAAATTCTATGGAAGATTGGAACAGATAAGCTTGAAGAGTTTGTTGACAAGAACATAGCAACGTTTCTCATGTAGTTCTTCGAGGCGTATTTTAAAGGGAATTTAATCGAAAGTCGGGCCTTTGAAATGACAGTGCCGTGGCTAAACCACACTTTCAGCAATACCTACTCTGAATCTTCTTGAAGAAAAATTGAAAATTTTAAGCCTTCGACAGTAGAGCCATCAACACTCGAAATATCTAAAGAATAATTCATCTTGAGATGAAAATCTTGAAGGACTTACAAATGCTTCAGATAACTTGCAAGCTGCAGTGAGCAAAATAGTAAGTTTATAGTCAAAGAAAATGTCAGGTCTGCGATAGAACTTTAAGTAACTTTCAACTCTAGCACCGCCATCTGCAAAGAAAAGCCATTGAACTATCAAGAGCACTTTCGAACTGTTGTCAAATTCTATAAGTAGAGTCTTGTAGTAGAGCCACCACATCTGCAAAAGCTGTCGTATCTCACATTCGATATTTATACATCGTGCCAATCACACTTTGCGTTAATCGAATGACTGGCTTCCAAGGCCACAGTGGAAAGCAGACGAGTTACCCACTACGCTATTGAGGCTCATAGTTTCATCAATTTGAATTACAAAAACAAAGAATATGACAACATCAACGTACTGTTAATAAACTCGTGATAAGAGACGGGACCGTAATTCACCTAAATAAATGAAGAAGAAAAAGCGTAATTAGCCCCTTTACATTACGAACGCAGAATGAAACATTAAAACAATTTGCGTTTTTCTCCATATTTTCGCATATATGTTTCGACTCAATTTGTACGGATTGTTGTTGTCGTTTATCTTCCGTTATCGAATCATGGAAGGCACAGTACCACAGTATGGTTAGACATATTTTTATTGCGGAAAATTGAACATGCAATTCAAGGAAGAACATCGCGTGGAGAAGATACAACCATTTATACATCGGACATTGAGTTCTGAATTGTGAGTTAATTAGGACATTTTTATTGTCCTCTTAAATTTTCGCTGAGGGGCCATTCAAATAGTACGCACACGTTGTGTCAATGAGAAGGGCGTCACACCAAAGAGTACGTTTCACGCATTTGAATGCATATTTGCGTTGAACGTAAAGTTTTCTATCATTTGTGAAGCTAACGGCAGTGTTGACTTCGATGGAATTTTGTAGATTTTTCAGAAATCGAAAGAAATGTTTGGAAATCCTTTTCTATAAAGTAGATCAAGTTCCGAGTCGAATTTGGATCAAAGTCTGGCTCTCTTAAAGGTTAAGATATCAAAAATTTATGGAAGAGTTTTTAGAACATTGCTCCACTTGTAACATAATTGCATTGAATTCTGAATTTTTTATTAATTAAGCGACCGATATTTCGCAATTAGTTGTGCGAAACTTTGTTCCTGTCTGTCAAATAATGTTGAACATAAGTCAAAGTTTCGTATACCATTACGGTCAATTAAAGGAACGAATGAAAAAATGGCGAGAATTAGCTATAATTCGGTAAATATTTGTTTCTCATTCAAAACGAAAGTTAGACAGGACATTTAAATATGCAACGGCAATTTAGCCATTTATTATGTATGAAACCTAATTAAGAAGAACCTGACTGACGTCCTCATATTCGTATGCTGAACTATAAAATCAAAATTATTTCACAACGGCACTGCGAAAAATGAGCTCTTCATCGAACTCAGTAACGAAATGTGGAATTTTATCGTTGCCTTTTTCATTTTGGGAAAACGGGGTTATTAAACTCGGTGAAATAAAATCGTCCCTCAACAGATTTTGAACCACCGACACTGAAACCCAATGCTTATCGACCAACGCGAACCATTCGGCTATTGACATTACATTATCACAATGAACCCATTTCTCGTACGTATAATTATGAATATCATTTACTCTATTCGCGACTAGTTGCAGAGATATAGAAGTATGTGTCACACCTAGCGACAAAAACGAACCCAAACTTCGCCACTTAGTGGCATGAATAACTATTGTCTGCTTTTGTCTATTGAATTCATTTTCATGTTTTAAATAAAATGTCCCAAAATGCAATAAAATTCAAATAATAGCGATATTCATAAATGCAGTAGTATGCACACAATATTACGGATTCAAATTCATTTAATGTGTTTCGTTCGGTTCAGTTTTTCTGTTTTCTGTTTTCATGAGAAAACTGAGAGACTGTAATAATTAGGCCCAACCATTTGGATGGGTCGGGTACCTCGACTGAAAACAAAATGAGGGTAACCATTGCGAAATTTTTGTAACAGGCCGATGGAATTATTGGAAATGGATTTGAAATAAATTGGAAATTTTGGAAACGGAAATGGAATTGTTGGGACAGAATCTAGCCAGTGGTTACCCCCTCGCAATACAATACAATACAGGGTAATGAAGGGTGTCATGAGACTTTCGGGACGAATGGGACACATAATGATGAGAAATTGAAGTGTTTAGGAGCCGTCCATATATTAAGTAAGCAAAAAATTGTCAGACCCAACCACCCTCAAATCAACAAATTTGTGAAGAATCTTGAAAATTTAACATTGACGTCATCAGTTTCTAGAATGACTCATATCTCTTTCCTTGATCATCATGGTGAACTTATTGGTAATGTCTGTTACGAACAATTAGGTAATTTTCTGGTGTATGTCCCCCTTGACTACAGTCAAGGGAATAAAAACACACGGGTCGATAAGCCGTAAGTACATGTAGAACATGTGCACAAAATCTTGTGTGTTGAATATAATCAATTCCTTTGTTAAAAAATCTAAGTTGTGTCTTTCCACGATATGAATTATACAAATAAAAAACATTAAGAAACAGTGAAACTAACTAAGGAAAAAAGACTCCATCATTTATCAAGTGCTAGACTAGAAGTTGTTACAGTTTGTACAGTTAAATAAATTGCAGCCTTTGAATATGTGCGAATTTTTTTGTGGTGATTGCTACAGATACAAATCATCGTCTTGTTAATTTAAAGTGCGGAAGAAAGATAAGGA
>JANTFA010003120.1:0-16577 GCA_026413405.1 Phytosciara flavipes | reverse complement strand
GAATCAGCTGGGGCTGCATCAGTTCATTACTTAATACTTTCGCCATCAGCTAAAGGACTATTCAATAAAGCTATTTCACAAAGCGGTTCAGCCTTGAATCCGTGGGCATATCAAACAAATCCCGAAAAAGTTGCACATCAATTAGCTAAAGATTTAAACATTACGTTTGCTGACAATGAAGACTTAGTCCGACAACTTCGCCATGTAAAGCCAATCGACTTAATGCGAGTGACGCCAAGCGTTTTACAGTTTCCAGTACCCCGTGGTCTGACAGCAATTCCATTCGTTCCTTGCCGTGATCCCGAAAACATCGATCCATCTGAAGTGTTCCTTCCCGGTGAACCGATTGATTTGATGAATGCGGGTACATTTAATCGTCTGCCGTACATCACCGGTTACAATAGTGCAGAAAGTTTATTCCAACAACTGGAAGAAACTCTGGATCCAAACGTTTTCAATAAATTCAATGCAAAACCGAACATCATGATTCCGTTCCAATGGAATGTTACCGCAAACTCTTCGGAATCTAACCGCTTGGCCAATGAAATCTCACAGTTTTATTTCCATGGACGTCAATTGTCGACGGAAGTCACACACGAATACACTAAATACAACACCGATTTAATGTTTGCCAGGGGCGTCGATATGACGGCCAAAATTCATTCGGAAAAACAGACCGATTCCGTTTACTACTACCATTTCAGCTTTACAGGAGCTTTAAATTTAGCCAAAAACTTGTTATCGTTAAACCGTTATCCAGGTGCCGTTCACGCTGACGACCTTGGGTATTTGTTCCAAATCACTAGCATACCAGCACCAATAGCATCAAACAATCCAGCTGCAATTATGAGACGTTTGGTGGTTCGGTTATGGACCAATTTTGCTAAGACTGGGTAAGTCAAATGTGACCAAATGAGATCCGTAGACCTTAAGTTGCGAATATTATCTAGCGTACCTACATCACTTAATGATACGGTTGCAAATGTCGATTGGCCTCCTGTTTCCGGTAATCAAGAATGTCTTGAACTAGGATCGACCGTACAAGCAGGAACGAATCCTGAAGGTGAACGTATGCGTTTTTGGAATGATTTGAAAGCCTCAATCGATTAAATAAAATTAATGTTTTGAAAAGACGTCTAGACCATATCTCATGACTCATGGTGTTTTCTCTTTACTACTGTGAATTCAGGTGAATATTGTCGGAGTTTCACTCATGTCACAACTTGTGCTTAAGTCTCTAAAGGTTTCGACTCCTGGAGAGTAATCGAGTAATTCTATAGTGGGAAACGCCCCAAAAATCACGAATTCTCCTTGTTGGTTAGGCCCGTGCGTAGTTCGAGGGTCTTATGTTTTCACTCTTACGTTTGTAATATGTCGAATCTCAATCCTTTTGTGCTCAAAAATGGCAGTTTAAGTTCTAAGATGAGCAAAATCGGTCGAGCCGATCCAGAGATATGGTCGAATCAGTCCTACAAAGTTGATAGATGGTGTCCAATCCATGGGAAAAAATTGTCAAAATCGGATCGCGGGTTCGAAAGTTAGAGCTCATAAAGTGAGCCTAAGTCGAGCTATTCGGCTGTACAGTGAAGTTGGAGTTTTTTTTTGTCAATATCTCGATTATGGGTCCTCTTTATGTCTGCCACTGTGACCTTTGACTTCTCACTCAAGTCTTTCTGCCTGTAGTTTATTTCGTCCAACATAGGTTGGATATTGGCTGCGTGGAATTCACCGTAGATCTAAATCAATTCGAATGATGCCATCTTGCCTGTAACTCGTTTTAACAAAAGATGAATCAATTCCGTGATGCTACCACATTAACCAGAAGGAACGCGCACCGATCAGGTTTAGATGGTGTTGATGCTGATGGCTGGTGGATGTTGGGTGATGATTTAGAATTTTGCAGATTCTTCTTTCTGAAAATATTTCAAATTTTTATCTTTATTCGAATAAGTTGGTCAATGTCTTTTGATGGCACCGACCTTCTCGATTTAATTGCTTGTCTTCAAATATTTTACCATAATCAACATTGTCACAAAACCAAATGGTATAGGAGATTGTGTTTTATATATTTAATGTAAATTTTGGTGGTTTTTCTTCTTCTTCGTATAAATTTTATGTCCAACGATCGATTATGTGCTTCAGATTTTGTTTTCTTTTGATGGTTAAATGATTGTTGGGACGCCATATAATAGAATGGATTTGTCATTGATTTTTCATTGATAACAGGTTTTGCGCATGCTAAGGAGTTTGATAATTTCGAAGATACAGCTGAATTTAATGATTTACTTTTGTTGAACTGAATGGAACAGTTATTGCCTGTTTTGTCATTCAAATGTGTTCAAGAAGAATACATAATGTGAATGCTGACAAGAAATTAATAAATGGTGTGTCGCACGTGACCCTGAGCACAGCGGACCTTCATCTTAAATTATTGTTATTGTGATGGATGGATGTCTTCATAGAACTGTTTAAAAACTGTTATAATCTAAATCGAATTGTTTAGAATCGTTGTAGCACACCGAAGGTGCAATAACACCTGCGATAAATCTGCATATTAACTAATGAAGAAAATCAATAACGAAATTACCAAGTCATGTTTGATGAAACCGATCGGCATTTTCTCATTATACATTACTAAACAATGAGTTTACTCTATTAATTTGATCGGTCGATTTGACCGACAGTGCCGACAGTGTACACCAAATTGAAAATTCAGATCCAAACTCATACATTTGAAAGTTGGCTCGAAGCAAAGCCGTTCATAAATGACGTCAAGCTATTTAAAAGACTTTTTGACATCACCCGCACCCCCCCCTCCTTACACCAAAGTGACCCAAATTATTAAAGACCGTCACATTTTTCTCTTCCCCTAACAGATTGGCGCCATTATTTATGAACGGTACCTTTCTAGCATGAACACTACTTTGGCAAGTTTTAAATTTCAAGGCCTTAGTCACTCATAAAACGATATTGTTTACGAAATTGGAGTGACCAAAATCGTAATAAAACTGAGATTTCGGAGGTATACACTGTCCGATTTCGATTCATCTAATTTTGTAAGCAAACTCTAGATGTTTGCTAGAAAGCTGCTTCGACAAACTTTGTCAAAGGTTGTCTATCTTTATGAGATTCAGTCTATTTCAGCCTCTGAATATTTTTTATGTCCATGCCAGGAGAAAGTAAAGTATCCAATCCAATCTCTTGTAAGCTTCCATGATATTAATTTTCATTGTCAAACAGCGGCTTACGTCTGTCAACAAGACGAATTCATTTTTCGCACTTTGAAGTTTGTGAACTTGACAACAAATTTGACGATTCAATTAATATTGAAAATAGATCATCTTCAAGGCCTATTGAAAGGTCAGCCACATAGGTCATTTCATACAAAAAACGCATTCAACGAAAGATTTAACGAAACAAAAGTAGGGATAAATGTCAAAGTACCGTAACCTGTAGATGATCTATAAATTACACCCAAGGGTCTCTTAGTAGCGGAAACTTGTGTATACGTGATCATATAGATTTAACATCAAACATTCTAGATTTAGGATGCTAGCTGTTGCTTAGACTTAGAAACATAACACATGTGACAAACAAAACTTTTTCGGCCTCGAGAGACGTTGAGTTATGGTGTCCACTGTATCTGTGTCGATTATATTGTTCAGATTGCCCGTTGCCCGTTGTAGAAGAATCTCGATGAGATAGTATTTTACATTTTACTGTCTGTCCCATGCGAAAGTTGAACATTACAGAGCAACATTCCCCCTGCGAAAATGATCCATTGTATGGTTAAACATTGTCGATTCATGTCTCATATATTTTTATATGAAATTCAACTCTCGCGTTGGCAAGCCGTAAACCAAACTACATTGGATGTGCGATCGTCTCATTTCTCTTCGGAACACCCATCCGAATTGGGACAGGCTAAACAAATGTTGTAGTTAAAGACGATGGCCAAAGTATATTTTCGAGGAAACGTTCCGAGTCGGGATTTGCGAATAATAGTAGTTTACATTGGATTCTGCGGAAGCAATTCATTACATGAAGGAACTGTTTTGTGACACTGTACCCATGAAAATGGCAGCACACTGTAGTCCTTTTACCATATTGCTCAAAACTGAATATGTTCAGCTATCGTTCTGACCCAGGCAGGACGTTATGAAGTAGATTTGTATGAAAAATGCATATTAAGTTTTCTGTATGGCAAATGACGATAAGAAACAAATAGAAAATTGTCCAACTTCGTCCTAACTTTTCTTAAAAAAATTGCCCGGAATGTCCTAAGTAGGACAACTGAAAAACTAGTGATAGTCCCGGAAGTAAGTAATTGGATGTGTGAGGTGAGCTAGTTTACTGACTAGTTTACTTCAACTGGTCTCGGGGTCTCACGTCAAAATGAGAGAAAATGCTTACAAATTTGAAATTAATTTGAAATGAGATGTCAATTAAATGCTTGAGGAGAGCGAAAGCCAGTTAAATGTAACTGGTCTAGGGATCAGCTGTCAAAAATCTATGAATGAAAAAAAAGTTGAAAGTTGAAATCAGTTTAAAGTTGAATGTGATTTTGACGTGTGAAGTGACTCCAAGAGCAGACGAATTCAACTGATCAAAATTTCTAACTTTTAACACTCAATTTTGGTTTTCATTCATGAGTTTTTGACAACTGACCCTGAGACCACTTAAATTTAACTGGTCTCCGCTCACCTTTAACACCTGATTCAACAAACGGCGCATATTAGACTCGCAGTCGGCACGGGCCTCAAATCGTAATGACTCGGTCATTTTTTAATAATACCTACCCAGAGAACACTTTACTTAAGTAAGATAGCATTGACTGTTGACAAGACTCGCGACTCATAATTGAAATTCCACGGCTCCATTATTTGCTTCGTTTACATACACCTTTTTCAACAATCCTTTTTAATGTTGTGATCGTAACTGAAGCAAAAATCTCACTTTTTCTCACTGGTAATGATTGACATGAATGACTTGCATTGTAAAATTATGGACGGCGAGGCAAATAATTCGAGACCACTAAACTCAATAAAATCTTATTTTTTTTGCCATTAACGTAGGTGGTCAATCATTAACGGCTGATGTTTCTCATCAATTTTTTGGCACATGAAAAATGGTTGTCTGAGCAGAGTTCGCTAAACGTTTAACCGCTATCAGTCCTCAAATAACCTTGACTAAAAAGCAATTTTCGATTGTATGTGAACATGTGAATGAATTGTAGTTTGACGAGATATGGCTGGCTGTATTGTTATTTTTGTATCGAAATTATGCGCCCAGACATTAAATTGTCACTCCAGACAATTTCACGAAAATAATGTGGCTATAACAGAGAAGATTCACTGAAACAGTTTTTGCATTTCAGCTTTAACAAAATTTGAATTTTCGGACACTAAAACATGGAAAGTATTTTAAGATGAGATAATTTAAAGCATTTTTATGTAAAAATTTCTGTAGCCTTGTTCGCGTAATGTATTTTTATTGAAAAAATGTTTTGAATTAATTTAAAATTTGTCACAGATTGATTGAACAAAATTTTACAATGTCTCGGTGGTGAAAGAAGTTCGTATAGTGAACAAGAGGAGCAGAATGTAATCTGATTTCAACAAGCAAAAACTAAACAATTTCGTTGTCTGTAACAACTCGCACTGGGTGGCGTAGTTACTCTGAATAAAAGAAGTCGATAGACACTGTTCAATATAATATGTAGGTAGTGCGGACCTAAGACCTTTCCTTCCTTAGGTAGCAGTAGATTACTGTACCAGGGTTGTAATTTGATATTTCGTATCAGAATGTGTTGAAGTCAGCCCGAGGTACTTTTAACTCATCGTGATACCAATAAACCAATTCTTTCCCCTGTCGAGTATGCTAGGGTGATAAAGGGTTTTCACTCGTGAGGGTCCATTTGAAGGCATGCGTTTGCGGTATACTGTTACGCATACGTTTTGTCAGCTAAATCAGAAAGATTAGAGTAACAAAGCCTAGCAACTTCAACGGAAGTCTAAAAAATAATCCATCACAGCAGGAACGTTATTGAGTTTTTGAAAGAAAAAATAAATTACAAAGACATTATACATAGGAGTCGAAATAATTTGTTGCGGATGATAGACATTACGTGACTAACGAGCAAATTTACGACGAGCAAAACTGATATGAAACGAAATTATTTGAGAAGTAACAGACATGAGAATGCTAAGCTAAATGTCGAAGAATTTGTGGTCAATCAATTTTTCTTTGAATATCACTCAGTCGATTCAGACTGAGAACATCAATTAATTGGGGTGTTTCTTTAAAAGTCATAAATGACGACATACGCAAAACGTAGTGGAAGTACAATGTAATTGGATGCGAAAACCTAATATTCAACTTCTCTCGTAGTAGTAAGTTATCACTCAAGCCGTAGCAATACTTTCAGTATTTGAACTTGACATACTTTTAAAATATCAAATCAAGTAGTTTCTCAACCTGTGAGCACAATGGCATAATGGCATTTAAGAAGACTATAATGTGCAGCACGGGAAACTTGAGAGAATGTGGGTGCCCGATTTTCTTTTCAATTTTTCACATATTTTTGTGACAACATCTAATAATTTGCGCTCAGTAGCTTAAACCGAAGCTGAACGACTTTTGTAGTACAAAATGAACTGGAAATGGTGCTATTCCAGTTAAATGACCGTTTCCAGCGCCAGTAATTTCTGTCTTATTTCTTCTGTTTTTTTGTCTCTCATAATGTTTCTTTCGTACAGACAGAAAGCATGTTTTTATGTGGAAATCGAAACATCCTAAACATCTCACGTTTGAGTGTCGGTGGTTGAAGATAGAGTGCTATGATCGACTAAGTAGACCTTACTTCCCCCGTTCCGCTTACTCTCATTTTAATTTTATTTTTTTATTCGTAAAATCGAATTCGGTTTTAGATTTAAATGTGCCGAGCTAGTAACATGTCGTCCAAAAATAAGGGAAGAGAGTGGCGGGCCGTGTGAAAAATGTGACGATTGTGTTTTGTTTCTGTCTGAATTATTTGGAAATATTTTACGTTTTTCTCTAAATTTCAGTTGATTAGTCGCTAGAACGGAATAAGCGATGAGGAATGATCGTGTATTGGAAGTAATAGCGTGAGTGACAAGTGCATGTGTTTTTTCAAGTGTTTCTTCTCAAGTGCAAACCGTCCACCATTTTACTGTCAGTAGGGCTTCACCCATTTTGAGCGAAGCAGACGGTTGGCTCATCTCCCTAACTGTCGACTTTAAGCGGTGCGTCTCAATGGCAATCAAAAACAGTTCACCACTGTTGATATGGGGCTATTTTATTGGTCGTGGTAAGTTTGGATGTTGCTTGGTTGTAACGCTGAATTTTTTTTGATGTGGTATTACCTTTCTATTGGATCTGTTAAATGGTTACGTTAGATGGGGCGATGTCGATGGTAAGCATTTGAAAGGTATAGGAACGTTCAATGGCGCGGCTGAGTAAAGGTAACTTAGATAAGGTAATTGTTTGCATGTGAACAAAAATTTCGTAGTCAGGCCAACGTAGTCAGGCCAATGCTCGTGCGATGGCAGTTGTTGTTAGTTAGTTCTGTATCGAACAGTAATACAACTGCAAACGAAACGAGAGGCGGCTCAGCGCTACTGAGGTCAACCGAAACCGCCTATGAGGTGTAGAGTTAACTCTGAGGGATACTAGAAGCTAGAGTGGACTAAGTTATAAGGTGTAGCTTATGGTTATAGCTTTCCAAAAAATGGTCACAACTGGTGCTCCCAGCTCTTAGAGTCTAGTCTGAGCCACAGCATCGTCTGAAATAAGGATTCGTTTCCTTTTTGTTCGATGAAATAAAGTTGATTAATTGATTTTGTTTCCTTGACGCAGTCCAGTGTTGATGTCGGAAGGTTCAGAAAAAGAGTTCTGCATTCCTCTAGAGCCTATTTTAGACAAACTTTCTTATAGTTTCTTCAAATTTTATATTCAAATTTAGACAAATTTAAAGAAATTTAGCGAAATTTAGAGAAAAGGTCTGTCTACAATCCAAATGTGTCTCAATGTTAGATTTAGTATGCCATGTAATCGATTTGTTTAATCTAGCTAGTGTTGTTAATGACATTTTTGCGAGTCTATCTTTGAATGAAGCCGTTCTTTTATAACTCGGTTCTTTTCATCAGTATAACTCGGGACATTGGAAACCAGTAAAACCCAATAGACTTCTCACCGTAAATAGTTACTATTCCACAATTTCACGTTTTGTTCTCGTTTCCGCTTACAGGGCAAGGTCCCTACATAAAAAAGAAGAAACTTTTAGGTGAGCCTCAACACTAGAAATATATTTTGACATTTTCCGAATTTTTGTGCAAACTTTCATTTGAGGCCAACTTTATTTTAAAAGTTTGGAAATCAAAAAAACCGGTTGAAATATGAACTTCGAAAAAAAAAATTCAAATAAATCAGGTCAGACATCAGGTGAATACTTGAAAAAAATCCTTGATACATCTGAAATCTGACCTAATCCACATGAACTGGTGATTTTCAGATTTCAAGTTAATTCAGGTCAGGTGAAAATTCTTAACAGACAATTTGAAATGCAGATTTTTGTTTTTTGTCTTACCAGCGAGAGATGTTTGTTAAACCAATCAGCAAAACCATATAAATTCATCTCTCATCTGCTGAATCAATTAAATATCAATTCCAACTCAGTAATTGAACTTTAATTTTTGGCCAATTCCGAGATTTTGTTCAACAAATTTGTGGCACTTTATTGTGTCGGCGCTCTTAAGCTAACATCACGCAGATGATTGTAAATTAAAAATTGGCTAAAACACAAAGAGGCTGCATTGAAAGAACCATTCTTCTAAACAAAAAAGAGATAAAGAAAACAAAAATGAAATTGCTAAACAATGTGGTTATTGTTGTTCAATAAACGGTCTATAACAAAAAGCTATTTTTAATAGCGTGTAAACAGAAGGAAACACAGGAAACATGCGCTGGTTCCCTGATGTACTGATTGGTCTGACGTTGGTATGTTACGTCACATAATGCCAGGTGTACGGAAACTTTCCTGAAGGAACAATTTCTTCTGCCTATGGTATGCCATATTGCCTCATCAAATTGATTCGGTGATGCTTGTTTGCTTTGTCATGAAAAGTAAAAAGTGGGCATCAGCAAACCATTCCAATTACCAATAGAACAAAGAGCGAACGGAAAAAAAACTCGTAATTAAAAGATCTACGCATTTGAGATGAAGAAATCTCCATTCAATTGACGCAGTCTTCCGGTAAAACCACAAAAAAAACTCTAAAGCTAATAATATCGTCCACGTAATTCCGAAATAATTCCAAAACAAAAATGTAAGCTAAAGAAATTTTGCTTCTATCACTTTCGTATAGAACACTAAATTCTAACGGTTCATTCTGGTTTAAAAGGTAGAAACTTTTTTTTTTAAACACAAAATGCAGAATAAACATCAACAAATCAGCTATTCTCAACACTAATACCACCTAAAGACCTACACAAAATAAAGAATCAACGAAATGAAGAAGAAGAAGACAAAAAAAACGACTTACAATAAAAACAGAAACTGAGAAAATACAAGTTCTTCCATATCCAACATATATTATAGACCCCGACCGTCTGTATATTGTATCTAGATACGGATTATCATTATTATTGCATTGGAGAGAAGATACAATACACAGAGTACAATTAACTTTTCCATATAGGTAAGACTATTCTCAGTTTTCAAACCTACAACGGATATAATATTCAGACCCAGTGAAACAAAATTTTAATTTAATCACGTGGTCTGCAAACAAGAAATCTAACACAACACCGAGAAGGAACATTATAATAACTTTAAAGCTAACAAAACAAAGCGTAAGATTCCGTGCAAAGTATAAAAGAACAAGAAACTATAGCAACAACAACAACAACAACAAAACCAAATAGAAAAAGCTTCAATCTCAACACACAAGTGTATATAATATACGTTCACAGTCGTTCACCATTTCAAACGTAATACTGTGTATGAGGGGCCGTTCATAAATATGGCCTTTGGGTAAGGGGGAGAGTACACTAAGATCAGACGTGACTGGACGATGGGTGACGGTGGTATCATTGTTTCCGGGCAATAATGAAAAATCAATTTGGTTCAGACCTATTTGATTCCGACAATTTGAAAGATTATGTACGTGCATTTCTCTGAAAGAAAACTGCTTTATCGATAACGAGATACGTTGGCTTTAACAATGCTTCGCAAAAGAAATCTGTAGTGGGAAATATTTTTTGACAAAGGTAGACAGTTGAACGAGCATGTCAAACAAACGCGAAATTCTGAGCCGAATTGAGTCGATCCAACGAAGTAATGGCAATTATATATCGAACTATGAAAACTTTGAGGTAACTCAATAGCGTAGTGGTTAATTCGTAAGCTTTCTACACCACCAGAGCGATAATTTTTGTTGGTCGCACAGTGTACCACTGGCAGAGTGAAAACTTTTGGACCACCAACCAGCAAAACTAGTAAAACACAACGATCTAGTCTCTAATCTCCAAAAGGTTGTTCAGGCAGACTGTGTTTGTTTTATGAAAACTTTGAGTATGTGGAATGATTGTGGATCAGGATTCAAGACGAAGTGGAACCAGCCAGCGGAGCTTATTTGTAAACAATGAAAAGTTTCATTTCCCTGTTAACTATACTAGATCACTGTTTGGACCAGAAACGGGAATGCCAGTTCCACTTTCAAAGCTTATAAGCCAATGCAAAGCAAAATCTTTAAATAATTGTTGGAAAAAGTTGCGAGCAGTTGCTATCTACTTCCTCTCTCTTAGTAGAATCAATATGAAGAGACTAACAGACATTCTGAGGCGTGGGGTTACTCACTCGGGTAAATGATGACACAGGCTCGAAGGAAATGCCCATACAAAAGAGTAAATAATTGGTTAAAACACGAGGAAATGCCAAGGAAATAAGGAAATGATTACACACCATTTTGGCCAGTGAGTAGCCCCTCGTTCTGAGGGGTCACTGCTTGCTAAATCATCACCTTAATTTGTTAGCTTTTAACGACATTTTTATTGGTTTTGGCATCCTCCAGCAGCCTCCTTCAATCGAATCAATGTGTTTTAAGGACACACCGAACTACAATAGGTGCGAAGACAGGCGAAATCGCAAAACACTTCCTCTGCGACTGTCCAGTCTTCGTAATGAAACGTAAAAATTTTCTGGGCAACTTTACAGTCCAATATAGCTCCTTCTTGCGTAGCATCCAACCGAAATACGCCCTCCACAATGTGGGATTAACGACAGACCCCTCGATCCTACTACTGTTGGAGAAATGAAAGTAGCATGATCTCCAACAATTGATTGTCTGAGTCTACGTGTAGTAGCCTTAATCTAAATTCAAAATTTTTCTCTGTCATTCGATAAAGTGTGGACTCAAGGATTGTAATTTCATATTCATCAATAGGTTTGGCATTATTTCTCGTTTTTATGTGTAGGGGTGGGGTATACAAAAACAGTCGTCTTATATACATAGGGTGACCTTTAACTAGACGGTAGGATCTCAAATCGACCGACTGAACGTCATATTGCTGAACGGCCCCTAACATGTACAGGTACTTTCGTGCGGCTAAGAATCTTTCCATACAACATACAGTATAATACACAATTCATACTCGCTCAGTGTATAAAACAGCGAGTTGCTTGTGGATTTCGTTGTATGGTACGACTCGTCCGATCCGTATAATATACTTTTACAATGCCAATGACCTTTCTTGCGTTGTTCAGCGAAGCTTGTTCTGCTGGGTTTTGTTAAGTTCTTGTATATGTTGTTTCATCATCTTCTATAGATATAATATTCTTCCATACCACACTGCTTTGGATGTTAATTACGTGATTACTTCGCGTTGGTTAGGAGCATTTAACGTATATCTTCACGATTCTTTTTTTTTATTATTATTATTCTGTTCTGTGTGTCTGTCGTTGAAACGAAACGCATATATACATCACAATAGGTATCGCTATTTCTATTATTGCCAGCATTGTTGACCAGTTCTACTAAAAATCATGTTAATTTCATTCTTAAAGTTTGTTTTGTTAAACTTTTGGAAATTTTACAACAAAAATATATTTTTACAGTTAGAAATTTCGATTTTTATAATACAAAACAAACTGTGATACAGATCGATCAACAACCCGAGAAAGAGCTTTATGATTTGTTGTTTTATAATTCAGATATATTTTCATAGAAATGGATAGATATAGAGATGGGCTCCATTGTTGTTAGACACGTTCTTCGGTTAGAAATATATCATGCGTAATAAAAGTCTTGTAGCGAGTTGTATCTACTTCTTGTTTGGTTTCCCACAAATAAATAATGTTCAATCGAGGTTTTTCTTCTGTGTGTATCGAGAGTAGGTACTTGAAGGTTTTTCTTTCATTCTGTATGCCTGATTAGGTTTACACTATTCCCGCAAATAAATAAAATATTTAAATAAAAAAAAAACAAACAACAAAATCCAATTCCATCAAATCTATTGGTTGATGGTTTTAATTTTACGTTTTTTCTTTCTGTACAAAATCATTTCCTATTCTAGAACCAAACAACAAAATTTATTCTTTTCTTTTTAAGAACAAAATAAATAAAATAAATTTAAAATAAAAAAATCCAAAGAAATTACATTTCGTACACACACCGTTCGTTGCTGGGTTTAATTAAAAAATGAGTAGAAAAACGAAACAATAGATTAACGTCTATAATTACAGCTTAAATACATAAAAAAAATAAGAAAATTGTTTGACTAAGGAATTATATATCAAAACAACAAAAAATTCGTTTTTTATATTCTGTGTTATTATTTCTAAAATCCAAAACCCGTTCACCTGATGAACAGAACGCACATCGTACTCCAGCGCCATCATCATCAACGGCCGAAGCTCTGTGTGTTCTGTGTTCTGTGTGTGTGTTGTTGTTGGATTTTTATACAATTCCGAATCCGAAACGAAATGAACAAACTCAAAAATTTTGCTAACATTCAAGGTTGTTGATGCAAAAAATCTGTTGAAAACTTCTAAATTCCATTGACCTGTAAGCAAATTATAATTCGAATATACACGGTTGATGTTCACGAAAAAAAAAAGTTTTTTTTTTGATGTATCATGCCATGGATTGAATATGTAATAAATAAAAAACGTATAAACCAAACACACATTTTTCAACGGGTTTGGTTGTATATCATGATGATGATGAAGAAAAAACAAATAGCAAAATGTTGAATAAACTAACTCAATCCTGTTAGCAAATGCTAGCATTTTGAGCGAAATATTTTTTTTGGTTTTGCTTATACCCACTAGAAAAGATGTTTCATTTCTATAGGAGATATTGAGGGTTTTAGCAGTTGAAAGAAGAAATTTTTTGACGGTGACGGAGGATACTAAGTCAATAAAGAATTGCGTCACGATCGACATAATTACAGGTTAAAAACTACAAATTTTGAAAAAAAAACGTCCTAATTAAAAGGAATTTGGTGGTAGGTGCGAAGATTGATCTTCTTCTTTTTCATTTTTTTATTAAATACTGCTGAATGTAGGCCTACATTTCGAACGATCCTACTTTTGCTACCAGTTCTCTTTTAAGTCCTTTTCTTATAGAAATTTTGTGATTCCATTCGTTCGTCTTGATGGTCTGCTTCTACATCTTTGGTTGGGTGGTCTCCACTCAATAATTGTTTTGGTCCAACGTCTATCTGTCCTCTACGCAATGTGTTCCCGCCCAACTCCACTTTGGAGATGCTACTTTTTCCATGACATTAACGATTTTTTTTCTGTCGAATCCATTGCATTGTGTTTCTGATCTTCTTTTCTTAGTCGGGCACTACACCCTACTATTGGTTTTGACCTCCTCCAGCATTTTCCTCTAATCTATTCCGCTCCAACGTACTCCAATCGCTTACTCTCAGTACTTTTAGATCTTTGTGTTTCTGCTACTGAGCGCAATTCCAAGGCTCTTTGCTTCACTTTGAATTGGTTTTCAGGTGCTTTTGTTAGCGTTAACGTTTCCGCTCCCTAAGTTAGCATTGGAAGGACGTATGTGTCAAACACTTAACGTTTCAGGCTTACATCCATATTGCTTTTGAAAATAATTCTGAGTTTACCAAACGCTGCCCATCCAAGACCAATACAACGCTTGATTAACGCAGTTTGGTTGTTTAGACAGTGTTACCAATTTTAATCATTTTGTCTTCGTTCATATTTGTCAATACTTTGGTCTTCGGTAAGTTCATCTTGAAACCAATTTTGCTTGACTCCTCGTTTAACTGTTCTAACATGATCTGAGCTTGGTCTAGATCAGCTGCCATAAGGATAATGCAAAACAGAGATTACTGAAATAATCTCAAATTTGTGTTGATTCCCATTTCAGTCCAGTCTAATTCGAGGGGTGAACCACTCGTGATTATTCGAGATTTCTCTGTGGATTATTCGGTTTTTCCATCGTGAATTTCTAGGATTTTCGAGGATTATCCTGATTCGTATACATGGAGACCTAGGATAAACCCTCGGTCTAATTTGTTGAAAACACTCTCCAGAATTGAGTTGAATGAATTCGGTAAGATGGTGTAATCCTGTCTTACACCGCGACCTATACTGAATTTCGTCGCGCTCTTATGAAGTCTTATACGCGACGTATCGAATTGTATTCGAATATCTTGAGTCTATGCTCTACATTCGTGTAACGAGTTTGATACCGACCATGTTTCCACTAAATCAAAGGCATTTTCGAAGTCAATGAATATGAAGAACATCCACATCTCGTATTCCTTGGATTTCTCAATCAATGTTCTCATCACCTGCAAATGATCATTTGTGCTGAAACCAGATCTAAATGTACTTTGTTCAACAGACTGGCAGAAGTCGAACTTTTTGGTATCCCTTTTTGCTATGACTTTTATGTATAGCTTGTGTTGCTAACAGACTTATAGGTCGGTAAGATTCCAGCTTTGTAATACCTCCATTTTTGTTCAGCAATGTGATTTCAGAGATGTGATTGCATCTAATAACGAGTCTCGACCTAGTTTAATGGCTCCCACTGTCACACCATCTTCACCGGTAGACTTTTTGTTTTTCATTCAGACTTCTACAGCTTTCACTTCATTTGATCTATGGTTTACAAAAATTGTTTCTTAAGCCATTAAAAAAGCTAGCTATTAGAGACATTGAATTGATAGGTGAATCGAGATTCATGTGGTATGACAGGAAAAGCTACCATTTCCTTAGCGACTGTTTGAAATTACAGTTAATGCGACGAATTAAATTCACCAGCCAATGCAGATATAATTGATTTACATCGGTTTGTCAAATTGAACACGCATTAAGATTGTTTTAGACACTTTATGTTCACCCTACCTTCACACATAATATGCAGTATAACCAAATCGGTAGAAAAAACTGAGATCGATAAGTTGTTTGGCAGAGTAGCAGAGTATTTTGCTGATTTTAACTATGCAACTTGTGCTACTCCTCAATACTGGTCGATTGATATCAATTTTGGCGACGGTTGGCCCTTGGGTGCCTCGTCCCAAGTGATTGCAAAATTGCAATTCTTGGTTCTTCTCTTCGATCCAAAACATATCACTGTACGATTGCACACAACATTCTTTCGATTCTTCGTTCGTTTTTTATTTTCTGTTTTAAATGTTCTTCGGATGTTCTACCGATATATCATTTAGTTGTAGGCGCTGCGAACAGGTTATTTAAATCGTTTGATCCAGTTAGAACATTTTGATTTCGTTTTTTGTTGTGTTCCAACATTGATGTTTGTAAGTAACATGAGGTAAGGTAATCAAGTTTAATTTTTTGTACATTTCATCGCTGCAAAGGGTTCGGAGTTTTTTTTTCTTTGCCTGCAAGCTTTTGATTTAAATACGATTTCTCTTGGTAATATTACATTCTGATGCCTTTTGTTCTTTGTAATTGATTGCAATAAAGAATAATCTTTATCTCGTCTATGAGTCACGACTGAAATTTCGAAATACCTTAAGACAAGTAGAAGGAACAAAACAATAAAATCGTGCGTGCTTATGTTGAGTTGAGATTGTGAATTTAAAAAATATGTCGACGTCAAAAGTTTCCGAAACTATCTGAAGAACTAAAAACGAGAATGACTCAACCTCTCAACCAGCTGAAGTCACCAAGGTATGAGGTCTTCACTTTTGTTCTCTTTTACAATGACAGCCGAAGCCGATTTTTCATGAATGGTCTCGTTCCTAGATTGAGATTTGAATTTATTCAGTTCAATATTATTTGCCCAATTGGAAATTTCCTGAACATTGACATTAGGGAGGTGCATGTCGTCAGATCCTCCCACATTCGTGCTGGCAGGGGGAGAGAGTCTATAATTTGCGCTTGAATTTGTGCTTTCGAATGGCGCTGGTCCCAGAATTTGTGCTCATCGATGATGAGCCGAGCACAAATCGATTGAACGTTGGCGTATCTCATTTTCGTCATTTTTGTATGGGAAGCTTGTCAAACTTCAGTTTTAAGTGCAACTACCTAGTGCGTTCGGGCTACAATTCGCGAAATT
>JANTFA010003009.1:0-16577 GCA_026413405.1 Phytosciara flavipes | reverse complement strand
GGATGATGTTGTATCAACATAATAAACTGGAAAATAATATTATGCGTGTGCTCAATGCGAAAACCCTATAAGCATTCAAAAGTGCAAATTGATTTATCTCTTCCGCACGTTGATGTGGAAATCAGTCCCAAATTGATTTTAAATTACTGATTTGTAACGGTGGTTTCACTGTTTGTTTCCTGGTTAAGTCTGCGGCCGATAAGATGTATAAATCTTCTAATTTCAATATCGCATCTATTCATTCATATTCATTCGGTTTGTTTGTGTGTAAACCTTTGGCAAAATGGAAATTATTTATGCATTTGCAACGCGTCTATCTGCTTTCATTAGGGTTTCATGCCTCCTGTTATAGCTAAAGCTTATGGATTAGTGATAGTGATCATTCGACGGTGCGGGAAAACAATAAAATTTTGTTTTTCAAATGAACACGCGATGGATGTCTGCAACAAATCCCATGTTGTCAACTATTCATAACACAGTTATTGAATGTGAAAAAAAGTCTCACTTACACCATCAAAAACGAAGTTTTCTTATGTTCCCGCACCTCCCTATGAAAGAGAAGTTATTCGCCACCGAGTGCGAATACCTTTTTATTACTGTTGACGAAATATACGAAGATGACGCTGGTGGATTTTATTCGTTTTAAAGCCTACACTTTCCACAGAGGTGGAAACTGCTCCTGAAAGTCATGATACATGGCTCATAAAAATCACAAAACCATTTAAAAAGTCCCGAAACATCAAAAAATCACAGGAAATTCTTTCAAAGTCATCAAAATCTGACCTGTGAATTTCAAATATTGGCATTTCAAATTCAATAGCATAGTTGCCTGAACTGAATTGCAGCGCATGAGCGGATTATTGACTGTATGGAAATTGAAGACTTATTTTTTTGCACAAAATGTATGGAAATTGAAGACACATTTCTCGCATTTCTCGACCCAGAATGTAGCGCCGAAAGCACACGAGCAACACGATTGTTTTTTTGCTTCGGACATGAAGACTATAATGAGACATAATCCCAAAAACAAACACGCACGCTGCAATAATTTAAATATTTCTGGCAATTGGCATTGTACGTCTTTTCGTTAACTTTGAATGTTTAGCATAAGAATTATCCAAAAGTTGACGAAAAGAAGTGCAACGACAGTTGCCAGAAATACTGAAATTATTGCAGCGTGATACGATATATCAAATTACTTCACGTGTAAAGTATAGAGATTTACTGTACGAGCGAGTTAAAGGTTTTCCACTAGTGAGGTAATGGCCGCATTACCTCACTAGTGAAGTAAAATCTCTTACTTCACTGGATCATCCAGTGAATATAAGCATAGGCTCCGATATATTAAATGACACAAGAATGGTCGTAGATTAAATTTTTCGTCGTTGTCAACCATTTCAAGTCACGTATCGCCAAAGTTTGACATAAATTACAAGTTATAAGGTGACAAGGGTCGTTTATTTTAGCACTAAGGTTGAGCTTTTTCAAGGGCCATTAAGGGACATCTTCTCATTTAATCGTACTTGTTGAGAGAGACGTAGAAATGCGTGTACGGAAACAACAAAACGACCAGCTATAAAGCAAATGCTGGAAAATTAATTTTTAATCTGTCCCGTGCCCGTGTTTGATTCAATCATCCGGTTTCTAAACGCTTTTCGTTGCTACTTATTTTCCTTCTCTGAAAACTTTGGTTTGAAACAATTCATTCCACCGACTGCAATTCTTAATTAAATGAATACCGTTTAATGAACACTTCATCATCGTACTCCTGTTCCTCTTCATTTCGACTATAATTACTGTATTCTACATATCACATACACATTTATAGCAGCATTGTCGGCATGCCACTACTTAGAGCCGGCATCGTGATATGAACGCTATTTGTAGAATTTATTTTAAAGCGTAAAAATGTTGATTTACGCTAATAGTGCTTCCGGAGTAAGAATATTATTCGTTAATGATCCCATAAAACGCTAATCATGCACGGAACAGCGTGTAATACAGTAAAGATTGAGTTAGGTGGCGAGGATTGTCGACGATCGATTTTTGTTTCCCTTTCTACATCAAAAAATCATAGTACGACAAACATTCGTTCGGATTAAAGTTATGAATTAAAATTTCCTCGCGTGGGGTGTGTGGCCTGAAATATCCTGTCGTATGTAAAAGGAGAAAAGACCGTAGCAGAAGCTGCGGTGGAGCCTTGTACGATCCCGTACGAAGCCCTAGTACCTAGTCAATCCTAGTGTGACCGCATATTTAATACGCATATTTAATATCTAAATAGTCCGCACGAAGTACAGTACGGCTTCATAAAACCGTAGCTGCCTTAGGGGCCACACGAAAATGACGTCACAGTAAGAATTTTTGAGCAAGATGGACAGCAAAAGTTCAAAAATGAACTTGAAATGACCAAAAATAGCCCGAAAATAAATATTTTTGGTGACAACTCCCTCCCCTCGCATGGCGTGACGTAATTTGTGTACGACCCTTAAGTCTAGTCCAGAATAAAGTTAAAAAAAACTTGCCCTGACCGAGCATCGAACTCTGAAGCTATGGGTGGAAAGCAATGCTAACCATCACTCCACACATTCATATAATGCTGATAGCGACCGCCGAATGATATTTTTGCAACTAACTTGATCTCATTTGTTTATACAACGTGCTTTCATAATGTGATTGGTTGAACTTTACTCAACCGAACAGCCCTAATTCACCACATACTGGCCCGATTTAAATAAACGATTTTTCTCTAAATTGGTATTGGTCCTAGCTCATGTCATGACCAACACACTTTAAACGGCATATCAATCCGAATAGCCCGTCATACTCCGTAAGGGTCTAAAAAAAAACCTTCCGAATACAACGAAAAAGATTTCAAATGTAATGAAAAATGCACCCCGGAAATTGCCTATTTAAGTGAAGAGTTTTGTTTGCCATTACAACTCCGCGTAAATTTTTATAATTTTCGTTGAAATGTGCGTTTCCGCTTGTAAAAAGGTAAAAAAAGCGTACGTTGGATGCTGTCCCAGGATGTAATTCATTAGCTCGTTATCGATTTCGGAAAGTTGCTCATGCATTTCTATGGAAGAAACTCTACGCTCACTCATCAACAGTTTCCAAAGTTCACTTCTGCGGGCACTGCTTTGTTGGTTGTAATTCTTTCCCGTAGCAACCAGTTGTGATTCACAGGTTCCTTGTATCTAGCGCTGCAGGCGTACCAACTTTTCATTTCACTGAGTAGGCTATGCGATTGACTTGTTCAATCTAGGTAGCTGGTAATGACATTCTCGACAGTTTATCTTTGAATAAAGACGTTCTTTTCCTACTCGATTGATATCTTTCGGAACGGTGAAAACAAGTAGAACCAACGTTCTCATCTCACAAAATTGATACAACACATTTGTAAAGCTATGTTGAGTGTAACTATGTCCAAAGAATGAGATGTCATGCCAACATTACTTCTATAAATAAACGTTCCATTCGGAAACATTTTCTGCAAAAAATGAGTTTACTACCCACATGGTGTTAATGAGGTGCAAATGTGTGAATCGCTGAAGAAAAACTGAAGCGAAGAGGGCATTAAAACTGGTATTGATCCGAACTTTGACATTTCTTCATATCAGTGTCGTCGTGAGATATGTCAAACATCCACCCACATTGATCGAACAATTTTCCTAAAAAAATTTCACTTATTTAATGTATCAATATGCGACCTTCACGTTCATTACAATCATCGGCTAGCCACTTCTTTCATTCCAAAACTTGCATTTTATTGCTGCGTCAAACTCATGAATATTTAATTGACCGCGACGGCATATTTTCGTATTGAATGAAAAGTCTCGCAGGATTTTTTTGTCTTATTATTACGAAGAAGAAGAAGAGAAAAAAGTCTGAGTCTATAGCATAACATCTTAATCATGGCGTCATGTCAGCAATAAAATTCTTTCGTGTTGATACACACACATGGAGTCAGGATAGTTTATTGGCGATGAAAGCTTTAACTTAAAAGGAAATTCAATTCATACAAAAAAAAGTTAGGCTGCAACCAACAGATGTCTCTAGGTTTTTTTAGGGCCAATATGAAATGGCAAAAAAATTCCTTCGAAAGCAGAAAAGCAAAAAAGGAGAAGAACGAGGAGAATGGAAAATATTATCGTCATCGTTTTACGGCTGATTTTTCGCCTATGCGACGACGTGTGTGTTCGTTTTGTTAGATTGTAGGATTTTATGATTAAATGGGAAGCATGTGTTTCAACAGGGAACACCAATGCATATGCTAGTCCTACTACATCCAGTAAACTGTATCACGATAGAATTTATGCAAATAAGGGATTCAGGACATAATAGAGAAGCAAACCCTACAGAATTAAAACGGAAAATATATTTTTCCACATCGTCCCAGTTAGCGCAGTCCCATTTTCTCGCATTCATACAGAGTGACTTGTGCATAATATGTTAACATGAATCAGGGCAATCACTCACATTTTTGCAAGTGAAATAAGGAACGTGTAGGAAGTGTAAAAGGAAATACAAAATTGCATCATTTGCTGGTTGGTTTGATGTATTACATTCAAAATGTTTGTGCTTTAGAAATAGCTTTTCAATATTGTTACATTATAACGAGATGTAATTGGACGTCATTTTTGCTTTTTGATTCCTTTTGATGTTGATCCAATTTAAACATGTCGTAATTCAAACATACTTTGCACACACAAAAAAAAACTGGTTAGATTCACATTTGAAGTGTTCAAAGAGCGATTTTGCCATGGCTCTAAAATGAAACGGTCTTTTCGACTTGGCTAAATTGGGCACTTCTTCACGATCTATTTCACTAATGAGTTGCAAAAATCTTGTGAGATGTTAAACTTCAACATGAAATTCTTCACATAAAGAGTAGGCAAACCTCGTTTTCAGACTTGTGCCATTAATTGCAACTTATATTCAAACAGAGTTGAGCTAAGTCGGTTGAACCGATCCAGAGGTATGGTCGAATAATAGTGCTATTTTCGAGATCGAGTTAAAGTTTCTCGCATATTATTACCGACAGTATTGCTCGAACGAAGTTGGTGCAGATGAAAGGCATTGACTACACCAATCCAGGAAAAAAACGTTTGTTAAAAATCGGATCACGGGCTCAGAAGTAGAACCCATTGAGTGAGTCTTAGGCGAGCTTATCGGTCGTATAGCGAAGGTAGAGTGATATATGAAGGAGAGATATATACGACATGTGGAAGAAAAACGTGGCACGAAAAAGTCTAAGTTGTTAACACTGATTTTGAACTAGTGATCATTGTTAAATTTCATAGTCAAATGAAGCTACGCTAGATGACGCTAGGTTATCTCCATATAATTTCACTATTTCAAAATCAGTGTGACCAACTGAAGTTTTTTCGTTCACTTCTTCATTTATGGTAGAGTTCTTTGTCGAATGTCTGTCGAATGTCACCTTGGATTCTAGTGTTTTTTGGCTATATCTCAAGTAAATTTCACTAGATTTTGGTGAATTTTTTTCCAGAGTTCAATTTTCAAAAGCCTTTTATGGACTAGCTAGTTTATGTCGCACACTACTCTTACAGGCCCCCTTATGTTAAGCAATGGTCTGTCTATCACCAAAGCTAATAGTCTCTTGAGTCGAACTTTTAGCTCCGGTGCTACACATTTGCCATATCTAAATGGTTAACCATCCATAATTCCATAGCTACAGACCGAGACTCTCCATGTAAGCTAATCAGGCAAATCTCGATGCGCCCTTGTTTTCCTTTGCTTCCTATAAAATTCCTATAGCGCCCCATCCAAAATTTCAAGCTTCACCTCCTTGTTTTAAGGTAGCATAGCAATGCAATCTAAAGCTTATGTGACAGAATTCATACATTTTTTGCAGAATAAAATACGTTACGTTCTACATGTCAACTTTAAGTCCACCAAAGAAAATCAGTACCGGACTGGCTCGAAAAAGCCCAGCGGAGGCTCCAGTCAATTCAATTTCAAAGTGCCCAGAAATTAAATATTTTCATAAAAAAGTTTAAAAGGCCCATTGGGAAATCCTCCGTATGTATGGCCAGTCCAGGCCTGCATAAAATTTAATTAGCCGTCTATCGAATCTGCTATTCTTCCATTTACTACTTTAATGTGAACACTATGCTGAATCGTTGCTTGTTGTTATTCAAAACATGTTAACCCCATTAGCTGAATGAATTTAGACAGAAAAACCAAAACCAAAATTGGAAATAAAAACACCTTTTGCCTTAATGTCACACAGAGGATTCTCACCCAAGATTGTCAGGCCATTTTTAGTCATGACTCATGAGTCGAGCGTTTTGTTAGTTCGTCTACCGAGACCAGCAAAAAGTGATTTGAATTATTTCAATTTCAACATTCATATCGCACCAACCACAAATTACGCCTGAAATTATATATCAAGTATTCGTGATTTTTCATTTTTCTGTTCATATTGAGCACACGAGATGATCTGTCTGTACCAAAACATTTCATTCTTCGAAGCAAATATTCATGCTCTACGTTTGTACATCCGAATGATGATACCACAATTATCATAATAATTACAATATGAAATACCTCATCCATTCACAAAATTGCAAGTTTAATAAGCAAATAGAATTTAATCAAATTTAGAACAAATGAAGTTGACAGAACACGTACTCTCGCATAATATTAGCGTGTGTGTATGCCGTTGTGGAATGTAATAATATTAAATCATTCCATTCCGTCTTCATATAAAACCACTTTATTGCGCTTGTTTGCAGATGGATAGATGGATATATAAATATCTGCGGAATAATATTTTTATTTATTTGCCTTCGCTTGTTGTTGTTTGATAAATAGTTTCAGTTTTACTCCATCTTATACCTACTTATTCACCGCGAGACTTAAGAAAAACACAAACATCGGATTATATCTTGACGGATAGTATCGATTTTGTCATACACTCGGTAACATTTAGGAATGCCATCGTGTACAAAATTTCTTATTTCTTTCATTTCACCTTCTTCTCTCATTTCCCCATGTACTTGTTATGAATAAATGACAGAAGTAGGAGAAATAAGAGACTTTTGATATGATGCCATTTGTAAATGTTACCGAGTGTAGTATAAAATCCATCGAACATCAAAATCCAATTCTCATATTCAAAAGCTCCAGCAAAGTGAAATGTGAAACAGAAAATAAGACTAATTCAATGATAAAAAGAAAATTATGTGAAAGTTTCTGTAGTAACCCTCCAGCAATATAGAGAAGAAAATTAGTTTTTATTTAGCTGGATATCTTTTTTGTTGTCATAACAATTTATGAAAAGTTGTAAGATCTTTGGAGAGATGCTTCCAGTTATTTTTCTCCCCATTTTATTTTTCGTTTGAAATGAAAAATTTTTCAACAACTCTGCGATGTAAACCATTTTTAATTGGGCTCGCTCTGCATGGGAAAACACAAGTTTGTGAATTTGAAAAAAAATATCGTTTGTCGTTAGTTTTTTTTTTTCATATAAATATGTTAGTGCACCGAAGCTGAAGTCTCATTACGTATCATACACACACATACCCTATGACTACTTCTCCCGGATAGAAAAAATTTGGCAAACAAGATTCATTTCGTTGTCCAATTTTCAAATTAAAAGATTTTCCTACTGCAGAGAAGAATTCCTTGAAATTAGCAAGAAGAATTCGTTGACGTTAGCACTATTTTCATTTCTCACTTTTTATATCCCACACACTTTGACAACTAAATATTCTATGGTTTTGTGGACATTATTTCGGATAATGTAAATGATGTCGGCCAGAATTCACTTTCTGTACGGATGTACATCGATTTCGGTTTCAAATAGTACAAGCGTCGTTCTCACAGCTCACAGTGTCCTTTCAGAGTTCAGCAACTGGACACGTTTCATTGACCATTCGAACAACGAAATCGGAATCGAGTGTGTCCCATGAAATGTTTGATTTGTCAATGATATTGCGGTGCCACAATATGAAATGACGTCACAGTCGGTGTGATGTCTCGATTTCTTGTTGAATTTACCGGGATATCTTTGCGAGTTCAACAGCCAAGTCATGTCTATTGTCCTAGCATCTTTGGAATGCTTATGATAGGCTCTGCGAGCTGACATCAACCATCTCTGTCCACAATTTCTCATCAGTCAAATCATTGATCGTTAGTGATAAGATTGTCCGTAAATAAACTTTCTTCTTGTTTGTGACTTCAACAAAGTCGGTCGACTTTTATTTATTTTCCGGAGAGATTTTAAATCTCTACATAGCACTGAGTCGGAATAGTTTAGAACAGGTGTCCTTTTATTTTTATGATAGCTTAGTGTGTGGTGAATGAATCCAGCTATAGACGATTGAAATACATGTGAGGAGGTATACATTAGAAAGGTGCTGTCGAATGTCGCAAAATTTGTCTCAAAACTTCACTCGACCACTATTAGCCGTAGTGTGTTGGTTTGTATTGAGACTATTTAGAGACTATGTTTGATTATAAACTATTTCTAGCTAAATTTTGACTCCACCGATTGACTCCAGTCACCTAGATTACCAACTGGTTAATCACTAGTTAATCGAGTTAATCACATGTTGAATTGACTTGGAACCACTTGCAAATCATGTTAATCACTATGAGAAAAAGAGAGCGAGAATAGAGCACATGATCTCAGGCATATAAAAAATGAATTATAGCTTAAAGCTTACCGCTCGATAGAGGCTGAATGTATTGGAAAACTTACTAACTCATCACCATTTTGTAAGTCATCCACTAGATCATATACCCAAAACACGGTATGCATTGTTCGCAACCCCATTTACCGTACCTTCTACGACTCCGCTTCGGTGAAAGAAAGAAAAAAACACCAGCTAGTCAATTGTACACATAAATTAGCAATAGCTCTGACCGAAATATTACAGTGAAACTCTTTAATTACAAAGACAAATCACCAATTCTAAATGAAAACCAAAAGAAAAGAAAAAATCGACAGCCCAAATTAACTTCAACTTGTTTCTTCTGTAGTTACTCCAAACAGTGGATTGTCAATTACAGAAAAATCAAATTTCATCCACAATACCCCGTACCATACACACCCTCAAAAACAACAATCGACGGCAACATCGTTTTTTTTTTCTCTTCAATTCCGTTCGAACCAACCAAAAAATCCGCCAATTGATATAGATAACACACCGTCAAATGTATATCACATAGCATAATATACAAGAGCGGTAATACGCTTAATCGATTTTCTATCGCAATTAATCAAACTGTCAAGTGATTGTCTCATATTCCGACGAGTATTATTTATGACTTCGGATGGTATATATGGAGGTACTGTCGTGCAGTCATTATTAGCGGAACTTTTATTAATTTCAACATCGGAATATGTAGTGTGGAAAAATAGTTTCCGATGAAGTATAAATATGAATCGTCTGTGATCAGGGAGACCCGTACGAGAAGTGCATAGCTTATATCCAGGTGTCTGTGGAATACATACATCTTAAAACTGCTCTGCAACACTGCATCTTTAGAGCATTCCGTTTAAACTCGTCCCTTGTGAAAATGAAACTATGAAAATTATTCACCAGAATCAAGTGAAATTTACTTGAGATATAGCCAGAAAATAATAAAATCCAAAATGGTGGCTGGCGGCCATTTTCTTAGGTCACCTACCGCTTTACGTTACTGATTTGGCATCTACAGTAGGGATGACCGGATGACCACTGAAGGTTTGCCCTTACTCTGGGATTAGGATTTAACATGTTACAAACGTAAGTGCCAAAGCATAAGACCCTCTATTTCGAACGGGTCTAAAAAGAAAACGAATTATGGGATACACACGCGTCCGATTTTTCCCGTTCAAATGGACAGTTAGATGCGCGTAGAATATACAAAAGTTTTTTACGAGTTGAAAGTGTTGAACATTTGGAAATGTCGTACGTGTGATTTCATAGCTCAAATTTAGGTGTAAAATATTATTCAAATTTGGCGCTCATTTTCCTTTGTATTGTTTTGTTTAACGCGCATTTATCATGCCTACTTTTTGGCTTCTTTGCTATCGCTACCGCTGATAACTGGCATTGTATGCGAACTGACTCATCAGTTGTATGATGGTCCGTATTCTGCTATGAAAGCAAGGATGGTGGCAGACTCAGAGCTTCGCATAACGAGATAGGGGCAGAGTCCCACCGTTAGAAAGAGACATTCTGAGAATGGACTAAGAGGAATCTAGCGCGTTTTTAAACTTTGATCTCCGTCAACATGATTTAAGTTTTAAGTAGCTCTTGGAGTCGTCACACGTCCATGATGGAGCGACCAAATTGTTCTTTAAAATGAAGCACGTCAATGGTCGCTTTTATCTGCTTGCAATAAGAACAGCGCTGGGCTGGTGCCACTTCAAAAAATTTTGTATTTTCTATGGAAACGGTGTAAAGTGTCGTAAATGACAAATATGACTAGTATTACTTGCTGCGTTCGCTTTACTCCGCACCCCATTCCCAAAAAGTGAGGAAGTAATAACATGGACGTTACATATGCCTGTTCGAGATGATCCGAGTCCTCGAAAAATGTCAACTTTCTATTCCTTTTTTCTGTTCTATGACGCACTAGAGATACATTATAGCCACACACCCATAGTAACTGTAGCACAAATTAGGTATATTTTTGGTACGGAAGTGCTCGAATACGCAATATAAACAGGTACATTATTTGACACGACCGTTATGAGAAAATATGTATCACCCATTTCCATATATAAAACTGGTGTAACTACAGCAAAATGCGCACTTTTGTTTTAATACTACATGGGAGACAATAAGGGCATTCGCAGTTTGCTTTGTTATACTCAGTGCATCGAGTATATCGAGTATGAGTCAGTTTTACTGACCAGTCAGCTGAAAAATAAATAAATTTTGACTCGAGGGATTTTCTTCAAGCCAATTAATGCCAGTGTGTAATACGTCATCTGAGGACTCCGGTCAAGTAAATTAGTTTTTCGCAATTCCGGGCCATAACCATCACCTTCCCATGCATCCATGCAATGTCGTATGAAAGGCTTTTTTTTCACTAGTGCGGTTTTGATTTTTTTCGTACTAGTGCGTTTTCACCTTTTTTCGCATGCTATAGAGACTATCACGTTGAAGAAAAACCAATATTCATAAATAAAAACGTTGCACAGATCGGGGCTTGAACCTACACCACCATAGCCACTCGGCTCAGTATCGGATCGACAGTCGGACATCTAGTACGAAAAGATACCTTCATACCTACCTTGGTAGAAAAATAACTATTTCAGTCGGACCAATATTCACAGAGCGATATTACTTTGAAATCATGGTGTGCTTAACATTGAAAAAATTTTGTTTTTAAAGTTCTTATCGATCGGCGAATATGTAGTTGTCCATTTCCTTAACCAACATTGCACTAAGATATCGCGAAGTCTATGAACCTTTTCTTAGAGCATGTTTGATTCACTCGAAAGAGGATATCTAGTATACCAGTTTCCAAGGATCCATGAAGGTTGGTCTAACTAAAGTCTCATTGATTCCGAGCTATTTCAAGACCCAGTTTGTTAGTCACGGGACAAGGTCGTGGAATTAGCTTTAAATGTCTGATTGAAAAACTAATTGCTTTACCGAAGTCCTGAGGTCTGGCGGTACATACTGGCATTTTTGTTGATAAAAATCCGTCCAGTCGAAATTGACTTATTTTTCAGTTGACTGGTCGATGTACTCGATATGCTGAGTATACGAAAGTACACTGCGAATACCCTTAATGTTTGTGTTCGTTAACCTTTTTATCGTTTCTTGTAAAAGAATACTTTCTGCTTGGATGTCATATAATAAGCTGTATCTGGCTGGGCTATCTATGGTGTCCAAGCAACGCATTTACTAGACATACAAATTGGTCGCAAATGAAAGTCACTTCCGGTCTTGTTGTGAACACGAGTCACCTTAATATACAAAATTTCATGAAAAAGAATTGTCAGTGATTTTCGTTGTCACTGGCAATGAGCAAAGCTACTATAACGTGTGGGTGGCGGCGGCTTAGGTTTGAGTTTGATATGTCTATTTCGAAAGGTAGGATTTTTTTTCAATCAAAACTCTTACCATCGATGAGCTAGTGGTATTAAGAAAGGATGATTCGTAGCTGTGCAGTGTAATATACGAGTTCATTCAGTGTTCTTCGAAAATGACATGATTTGAAATTGCGAAAAAGTACTTGATTTTACGTATTTGAGTATAAGTGAAGCAAATATTGCCAATTAGTCTGCTGAACCAGTCGCACGTAAGTTTCTCTATGTTCTTTGATTGCTGTCATGGAAGTAAAAATCTCATCTTTCAAACAGACATAACCATTTTGTATTAAGTGTTTCGAACGTGAAGGAAACCGACTGACAACGAATGCGCTCTTGTGAATCAAGGTGGTGGATTTAATCTTGTCGCACAAAGTGCAGCTTTACAAATCATGAAATGAGACAGTTTGACGATGATGAATTATTTTGGGCATTCTTGTTCATTTCATGAATTACACTGACAAAATATCAACTGACCTGGAATGAATACCATGAATAGGTTGGAAATTGTCGGTTCTTGTAGCTCTATCCATACATTCCATTAGTTTATGACGGTGTGTGTGTGAATGGAGACAAGCTTTTGAGTAATGTAATTTTGTCATAATGGGACAAACGAAAACAGCAATTCTAAGTGTGGTTTTCTAAGACCGTAAGTGGGTTAAAATTCAAATCTCGAGCATCAGTCTCTTTATAGCTTCTCAGTGACTTTTATTCAAACTATCATGCATCTACGTAATGTTGTTTTAATTGCAATTATTATGATGATACGCTACGTTGAATAGAGTACACTAATTAAATTGCATAGACTGAACGTGAACATATTACAAGTGTTTAGTGTATATCATCAGAAGCTTACGTTCAGCTACACGTGATGCTGAATATTCACATTAATAATTTTATTAAATTTAAGAAGCTCCGCACATCTATGTAACATTCAAAATGAATGTGTTTAGTGTAACAGTTATGAAGCATGTCAAATATATATATTCTTGAAAAGCCTTGTGTACTGTGTGCCGAAGATGAGCAAATTTCGGGTAATGCATTAGGTAACCAATTATTGTGTTTACATAACATTTCATGGGTTGAATAAATGGAATTCCGTTGATATTCAACCATAAGTTTTTGGCTATATCAAATTCGAACACATCGAATGTATTGAATTACGTCGTATTTCGAATTTACGTAATTTGGTGATACCCGTATTGAACGGTAAAATCGAAAAAAGTGAAAATGTGTATTTGACATGGGACTAGACGATATCCAATAGTTCGGTCTCAAGGTTGTGAAATAGTGACGATCGGCATTATCACCTCAATATACAACCTTGATGTTTACCGTTCTACATATATATATCAAGAAATTACGTGAATACGAAATGCACATCTACCGAGAGAGCACACAATAGTAGATTACATCAGAGACCATGTGAATGACCGATTACATTAAGTGCAAAGTTTGTGGGCTCGAGCAAGGCGAGCCTTTTCTGTACATCGCTTTTACGCGTACCGTTCGATCGTTGAAGAGAAGACCCCAAAAATATAAATTTTATAAAATATAACGCATCTGAATACTACCTCTCGTAAAACATCAATCTTCTTCAATCATTCCTGATTAGCACTCTTTTAAGAGTGAATTCGCAAAATCTTCGAACATCTTATATGGAATCGAGATTCAAACTATCGCCGATCCTAATGGTCAAATGAATGTACTAGTAGCTCCTTTTGAATTGTTCATTTGCAGAGCTACACACTGGTTGTTGAATTTTTGTTTTTATTATGATGACGAATGAATAAATGAAATGAAAGGAAACGAGTCCCCGTTCCATTCGGTGAAACTTATGGAACCACTTTTTTCTTGAAACACTCGGGTTGTACTGAGACTCTCAGAAAAATGGTCTGCAGATGAGTCGTGAAAACAGTTTTTGACCAAAAGCTCCAACAAGCTAAATTTAATTAAAGTCATATTGTGCTCGATTATGAGGCATAGTAAGACACACCTTGTGTGCTTTTTGAAGGGCTCTGGGCGACAGGGAAGACAGCTAGAGTTTTGTAGCTGAAATCGGGCACGATTCATTGACACTCCACATGACCACATCACACGTCACAAAAAATTCATCTCTACGCATGAAATTTGGGAAAGTCGACTGGAGCATCTTGTCTCCACTGTCGTCCGAACCTTTTCAAAAATTTCATTTTTTCGAGGTTCTTCCCTTGAAGCCCCGACTAAATGAACCGCACAGTCACCACATAATCGAGCACAGTGTATGACTTTAATTGGATTTTTCTTGTTGGAGCTTGGGCATTCGTTTGAGCCCTTGCTCATTAGGATCGGCGATGGCTTGAATCCCGACTGTTTGAAGATTTCGAGAATTCACTCTTAAGATGAATTGAATGAAATTCCATTCAAAAGTCCGTAGGCTTTCTCTTGAATGAATTTCTACTGTTTATTCTGACAATTGTTAGACGGTTGTTGTGTGAACTTTTGATACCGCTCGTAAAAAGCGAACCTCTAAATCTAAATCGGGGAATTTTTCCCACTCGTCAACACAACTATTTGGAAGTAGTGACGTACTGTGCTTTACGTGCTTCTCCCCTATTAATAATTACCCATTTATATCGCTGGTGCTACAAATTCTAATGAGATCCATTCTTGCCGCTGAATTACAGTTACAATTTACGAGTTCACCGAATATTGTATTGAAACGTCAAATAACAAAAACCAATCTAAATGTAGAACAGTAGAACATTGTTTTTTTCTCGCAGTGGGTTACAACCTAATTTATAGACGCAAATATTGTCCGGCTAGTTCAAAGCCATTTCAAATCAATTTGACTCCGTTTTATTGCTTACTCACTATTAACGACCGTTCCCATACCTCAGACTATACTCAATTTATCCGATTACATTCTACACATAAATTATTCTTCTTTTTTTCATTAATGCTCCAATGCTGGTCCGTGAATCAGTCCCGAACGATGACTTTATGAGGTTTGTTTTTCAACCAGAAATGAATAACTAAGCTGAAGTATGTGAAAGTAGAAAACTTTTTAGGCGTACACGACCGCACAAATGTGTATTGTGTTTATACGAAATGGGCGATTAAGTGAGGCATACATTTAGTTTCATTGTCATAAAATCAGTGCAAACAGAGGAGTTTATATCTTCAAACACCACCATAATAATCCATTACATATCGACAAAACATTTTCCGGGCGAAAGTTTGCTCTTCATCCGACTTTTGCTTAATTAAAGAACGAAAGTGGTTTTCTTTGATTATGAAGTGTGTGTGTGTGTGTATTAGGTATATTTCCTTTTTGGCTCGGGAGAGCGCTGAGGCTGGTAATGTTTTCGGTTCGCAACGTAATTTTTGTTATTTAATTACTTTCGGCACACCATTTCACTATTATTGTATTACAGTGCTGTGCTACCAGGTCACAGTATGTTACATACTTGGTCATGTGAGTGAAACACATGATTGCAGAGCCTTTATGTGTGCATGAATGTATGTTTGAGTGTGAATGTTTGTGGAATCAAAGGCATGAGCTAGTGCAACAACGAACACCAGGCCCGGACTGCCCATATTATGGCAACTAGGCTATTAACAAGAGCACTTTTTTTTAAGTCAATTCATTCTGCTACACTGCCGCCTTTCGGTCATCCTTTGTAAGCGCCATTTCGTTCCTTCAGATGTTTTTGTTTACATTTAAACGCATTTTGGTAGCCATAGCCAGCCCGGCCCTGACGAGCACATTTTTATTCAAACAAGTGGATTTGACTCACTTATTTGGACAAGATTTTACATGCTGGCGTGCGGTTAAGTGCACTGTAGCACTTTGCACTGTTTGTGGCAGTGAAAATGCACTCATTACACACTGTCGTGTAGTTTACAGTGGATGCTGCGAAAGTAATTAATTCCATGAGGATTGTACCCTTTTTGTGATGAAACTAAACTCACAGCATCTAATGTAGTTTGGTTTAAAAATTCATGAGAAAGGAATCGAAAATGGTCCACCATGTAATGGATCATTTTCACACGGTACATCCTGTTATGTAATGTTCAACTTTCGCATGGGGTAGGCAGTAAAACAGTAATTGTTTGTAAATTATTGATTTAGCTTGTGTGAACGAATTAACTCTTTCACTTGTCAAATCAATGAAATTACAAGCAGATACGTAATTTGCTATTCCAATCACAGTCAGAACGGTGGTATCAGTAGGTATCATACACAACACAAATTACAGGGCGCTGACGTGATAATTAAATCAAAAAGGGGTTACGAATATATCGCTAGTTATACAGAGGTATAATATTACACTTCATAATTCCCAATATTCAAATAAACATTATCGTCATCATCGACAAGGCTAAACCATTTTCGAAAAGGGTGGCGTTAAATTAAAGATTTTGTTTTTAATTAACTTATTTCTGGGATGGTGACACTGTTCGAATGAAACCATTTTGATAAATTGAATTAATAAGTTTGAAGAAAATGGATTTTCGAAATTTTTAA
>JANTFA010002898.1:0-16577 GCA_026413405.1 Phytosciara flavipes | reverse complement strand
ATACAAAATATCTGAGCTCATTGTCAGCTGAGATATGAATTGGCGCCAAATAACTCTCTCTCCTAACGAACTCTATCGAAAATGTTATTAAGTCAGGGGGCGAAAGCCTGTTGACGGTGTTGTGTTGTTATAACTAATTTTATTCACCATTAAGTATCTGATGTGTCGTATGCTCAACATTGAGTGTCTGATGTACTGTGTTCTAATTAGCCTAGCGTTTATGGTTTATCAAGAGCAAGTTTATAATCAAGAAACCAAATTAAGGCCTTCAACTGTCAAGGAAGCATCTACTATGAGTAGAACAAAACTAATTGGCGGGATAGTATACACGGCTTTAAAAATCATTTGGACAGAAGCTCCGTTACTATAGCTTTGAACAGATTCAGATGAGCATTTTTTGTTCTACTGTCTGGCTTTCATGACTACAAAACCTTTCAGAAACGGTAGACGTATTGCGATTACATTCGGCAAATCTGTTACTTCGTTCGTTTAAAGTATTCCGTTTTGATCGATTCTTTTACTTCATTTGTGACAACATGAATTTTTGTAAAACTAAGTGACATTTTCTTGGCCAAAACATTTTTCCAATCGACTTTAAACCGGGCATTTTCGGTCAAACGAAGAAAAATGAAGATCTTGTTGTCTCCTGCATTTATATTCGTTTGGCCAAAAATGCCCCATCATGGCTTCACGGTTGAAAGTTGATTCTAAAAATGTCTTAGCCAAGAAAATGTCACTTAGTTTTACAGTTCTCTGTAGATGGCGGTGACAGTAGGTGACGGTGCTTAATACATAACTGTCATATCTCAGTGAAATCATCACCTAATTAGGCGTTTAGTATTTCAAAAAAGTCAGAAAAGAAACCTCAATAGATTCCACAAAGTCTAGCCGATTATGGCCTACGTGCCACTTCTGAGTCAGGAGTCCTGACTATTTTTGGCAGAAATTTTTCTTTTTATAAAAAGAAACTTTGATGCTGATTGTACCTTGCAACAGATACCGATTGAATGAATGGTTTTCTTGCGCTATACATACAACATGACCACTGGCCATTGACCAGTGCTGACTGAGCACGTCTTTCTAATGCAAAATGAATGTGAAACACTTTGTACACGTTTCAAAAGAGCTGATTAAATCGTCATGTATCAAAAGCATGTTTGTTACAATGTTAAAATTCGAATGATTTCAATTAAATTACTGCCAACAATTCGGGGGGAGGAAATCGTTGAAGCATTCCGCTTTTGAGTCTGGTTCAATTGAAGTTGAAAACACAAGTTTTTTTTTGTAAATTCAATTAGGATTGAAAAAGTTGATGAAGGGATTAATCTTCGCTAATATCTATCTCTCGCAAATATATATAGCAGACGAACGGCGGAGAAGGAGAAGAACAACAAAAAACGGACATCAAACAAAAGCAATTCTAATCTAATTCATTATCCTTCGTTTCCTCTAATCTTATTATTTATTTTAATGGCATGGCAATGAGCTAATTTTCGCTTTTGAACAATCCTCCTCCGTTTTTTTTTGCTTCTTTCTAACTGTAATTACATTATCCCAATTTTAAATATATGTTTGGGTTCATCTCTCTTATCGTTCCATTTCATAGAATCCACTCTAGCGCACACCACACCTCTATCAGTTAAAGGATTTTAAAATGAAATTATTTTTTATGTTATGAAGAAGGTTTCAAACAGATTATTTCCGCACTTTTAAATTCGAATGGAAAATGATGATGTTGTTTTAATGTCTGAACGGGATGAGAAGAAAAGAAGAAGAAGACGACGACGAAAAAAGGCCACAAAAGAGTTTTGTCTCTTAAACCAGAGTAGAACATCAAATCGCAAAAATATATTTCTCGGGTCTAATTTGTGTAGCTCGAAATGTGACAAGATTTACGGCGGGAAAAACAATTTCATTTAACGACATTAAAAATGTTTTACGTAACGAAATTTGATGTTTTTATTGTAACCCCCCATGACAATGACAATTTCGTCTACTGAAATTATCCTCGTTTATGTAGGGGAAAAGCATCATAACTCCCAGCAAATCTTTTTTCAATTCAGTCAATCATTATGTTCGTATTATTCAACGCAAGCCGATTTCACCAGATGAGTGTATCATCATCATCATCGTACAGACTTTGAAAAGTCTTATTGAAAGTAAAAACAGCGAATTTTGACTTATTACAAAAGCTTGTCGCCAATATTTTATAACAATGTGTGTCGACCCTCTTGGAATGCCGGGATGTATATCGACAAATATTTTATCTCCGTCAGATGGGGTCTTATGCACGAGCAATTTTCGGTTGCTGAGAGATCCACTGACTAAACAATGGAAAACGCATCATAATTGTCGATCCTATCAACGCAACGGATGGGCTCAGTGGTAGCGTACAAGCCTTCCATTCAGAAAACCCGGGTTCAATCCCTGATGAGAAACAATTCTGCATAGGCAAAGTATACCATGAATATAACGTTCCAAAGCGTACCCAAGCTTTATAATCTGAGTAGTTGAAGTGTTTGGTGCCATTAACGAACCGTACACAGAAGAATGCCGTGAATAACGCGACAGCGTTGTTACTAATATTCACGTTAAGCACGTGAATCTCTCACCAATCTGCACTTGCCCGCGTGGTGTTTCACGGCTAAATACTCCTAACGGGAGGCCTACATTCAGAATGAATACAAACGGCTACAAACTATTATACCAACGAAAAATGGCTCGTGTGACTTCAGCTTTAAAAATTTCTAAATGGACAAGTGTGAATTAGATACCAACAACGTGGCACTGCCACGGTGGCAGTGCCAACGAGAACTCATCTTCAATGAATGTTATGTTTGTAAACTTGTGCAAATCGGAAGAACGTTCTTGCCTCTCGGTGCAAAATCATGCCGTATCGACAAAAAGTTGTTTTCAAAAAAGCAGGATGAAAAATGACGGAAATTATGATTCGAGTGTGAATGTGAATCGAGACATCCATGCAAGAAGTGGATTCTATTTAATGTTGCTATGAGTGAGCTTCACATTTTAATATGATGTCAACAGCAGTGTGCCAGTAGCCAAGGTATAGAAAACTGCTTTTTATATTAGAGAATTTTCGCCAGAATTAAGTAAAATCTGAAAAATGATTGAGTCGGAAATGCCTTGGTAAATTAACATTTAATTTATTTCTTAGAGAGCATACATCGGAAGTGTATCATTTATCATGTTTCAAGACTGTTGATCATCATGCGAGGGTACACCATACTTCGTTGAGTACAAGTCATGCCGATTTGTATCATCTCCAGACCATCTCGCCGATGGGGGATATAATGGGGGACTTTGACTGCCGTTTTTAATGCGTTTTTTTGAACACGAAATTTAGAGTGGCTAGCAATAACGTGCAAAGTAATTAACCGATTTAAGGGGAACATCCACAAAAATCACGTCAGCAGTTTCTTTAAATTTTCAAATCCACTCTCCTCTTTAGGGAGCATTCCTTATTGTCATCCTAACTTCTAACCGATTTTCCGCTTGCTCACACTTTTCATGAATGACGTCCTACTTTCAGTGTAGTCATACGGATCTAATATCAATAATTACTTGATAAATATGCGTGATTTCGTGAGTGAAATGTGTGTTTTACCCCCTCCTCCAATAAGAGGGTAAATTTGGGGGATCGAACATCATTTGACTCACGAAAATGTATACTCATCGAGTAATTGATGATTCTACGTCTGTATGGCAGCACTGAAAGTAAGACGTCCTTTAAAAATGATGCCTACGGCCTTATGGAGCTTTCATTACTATCAAGTTCGTACCATTTATAGAGCGATTTTTCTACAATTTAAGATCAATTGAAAACAATGTCGAAAACGAGTTGTAGGTTATTCATAAATTACGTGACGCTTATCCAGTGCTGTCATCGTATAATTGAACTAAATAACATCCATACAAACAGCACACACTCTACGGGGAATAATGATCGAGATGTACGTCAGCGTCATTTGCGTAGAACCACTTTACGCACGGAATAGGTTTGTTTTGCGGAGTGAGACGAAAAACAAATGAGAAATTGGTCCCAGCATAGGGTCGTTGTGGCGGAATGAGACGAATTCAACGTATACATCTCGATCATTATTCCCCGCAGAGTCTCTGCTGTTTTTATGAAATTATTTAAATAGAACCTTTAATAGATCGAAAACCATGTGCTATTCGACGTTAAAAGTATGTTCAACTCCCCATTTAGAGGGGTAAGATCATTCCAAATCCCCCCAAAAAAAACAGCGGACATCAAATGACAATAAACCTTCGACAATTGCTCTTTTAAACCGTTAAACTGTGCAGCTAAAGCGATTTGGAGAGTTCATCGCATTAATATTTATAAATTAATGTTAATTGAATCAAATGAAATTAACTAATTAATTTTGCTTGACGTGCTCACCGAACGGATCAATTTTGCTAGCCATTTTATGTGGTCATATACTTGTGATTCTGTGTATTCTGTATAATATGGCCATTACCGTTTGACGAGTAAAATGCATTAAAATTCATTCCAATTTGGGGCGAGTATTTTAATATTTATCCATTTTATTAAATGTGATTGAGTTTGACGACGAGCCTTTCAATTATTGATGAAATTATAAACGACATGGACCAGAGCAATATTATATCTCCACTCATTCAATTGCATTGTGGCCTTTTAGTCGAACTATAACTAAGTTCTAATGACTGTTATAATTGGAGGTGGTAGAATCTATGATCTATGCTTTTGTAAGCAAATTATCGAATAAGTCTAGTGGAACTAAGGTTTTAACAAATTATGTAAGTTGCACCCTACCGCCGCATATTCATCTTTCTTAGATTTCGACTAGACTTTCCTTAATTTTGGCATTAAATTACAATGAAGCAAATATTGTTGTCCGACATTCAAGTACTTCAATTAGACACTTATCGATACTAGCGTAGTGCCTACTGCAATTTTCAGTACAAACGTCTACAAAAGTTTTGTGCTTAGATCTCACCCAAACCACTTCTGAAATCATTCCAACAAGGAAAACGGGAAGCTATCGATAAAATACAAACGTTTCATCTTGCTAGGAAGCATCTTGAAGAGCTTTGACCGAGTTCTAAGCAGTTCTAAGCGTTATGCACTAGACTTTACACGAATTCTCTTCAGAGCCACCGATGTGATGCGTAGCTAAAAAGCCTAAAATTGGGGGATTTGTGAATTTTTCAAGGAAAGTCATTGTCGAAACTCGAAAATCATGCAACCTTTCTAAAACGGAGTAGACATCTGTGATCGGCAACGATAACCCAAATAAGTAATTAGTTCCACAAAGCATTCATTTTATAGAAAGATTTACGTTATCACAAATGAAGTAGCAGATCATCTCGTATGACACAGAACGAAACGCTTCAAACAAGCGAAGTATCAGATTTAACGAAGATTTCATGATACGTCTGTCGTTTAAGAATGGTTGAGGTGATTTTCAATTCTCATATTTCATTGTTCCATCGACGATATCTTTCAGCAGTTGTTTTATTTGAAGAATGTGTGACGAACATTTCGACCACAAACAAATCACGAGATGAATGAGCAGTTTATTCGTTCGGACTATGAATTTTAGTTTTTGATCTCATCATTGAAAAATGGAATAAAATTCAAATAGACGGCGAGGAACACGGCACAATTATAATATTTTTACGGGAAACAAACAAAAACGCTTGGAGTCGGATAAAATTCACGCTTTATTTATTTTAAATTATGCCAAACGGGCTTTTCAAATGCCAACTAGTTTCGATTGCCAAGCAATCATTAGCAGTTTATATGCAAATTTGGGCATATTTGAGCTTAATGAAACTATCGTTCCACATTTTTTTGGCCACACACTTTTCTAAAGGGACTCTGGTGGACAGATTTCATCGGAAATAAAATGTGAAATGTTTCCGAAAAAATTCTTCTCTTAAAAATACAAAGCGAGAATGTCCACCAATGTCCAATTTCCACAATTCTCTCAATAGAAAATAGATTTTCGTGTGTTAGTAGGACCAACTGTGATAAGAACCAGCAGTTTATAAGAATTTAGGCAAACTGTTGAATTTTCTCAGAGCTAGTCGAACGACCACAAACAGATCCATTTTTCGTAACATATTTGTGGTGATTTTTGTCGTTTTTCATTTTTAGAAAAGGAATTTTTTTTCGAAAAGATATCAATTGAAACACAATCAACGAAACGCACAAATGTATGCTACAAGTTGACGGGAGCCAACCGGTACGTTGAATTTATCGGTTGTCGGTTGCCAATAAGTCATGTAAAAATGACTATAACACGGCCGGCACATTGCCTTTGGATACTACAATACAATATTTCCCACTTATGTTGCACACCGTTTGCATGAGCACTGTTGTAATCTATACTTTCGCAAATTTACTGCAAAGTTCTGTGTTTTTATAACAGTCTGACTGTGTGGCTATACAACTTTAGAAGCGCACATTTTTATGAGCGTGACTTGAAAATAAACTTATGAAACACCTCTCGATGATAACTTACAATTTCTAATTGGTAAATGCCAATACTACAAAACTCAATGGATGTAAATCGCATTACCTAAAACTGTTACCAAACTTTTGTATTGACTAGTGTGGGAAGATATACGGCTACAATCCCACTAGTCAAAACCAACATTTGGAAACAGTTTTAGGTACCATATTTCTGCACATTACCTCCCAATATTATCTTGTTCAGTGATACTACTTTACTGAAGTGGGTCAAAACTAAAGCACGTAGAATTCAAAGAGCACACTTTAAGCGACCATAATATCGAATAAGAAGTCCACCAACATTTCTTTTAACCATTCAGAAACGGCAGAACTACCACGATAAAATGTTCAAATCTACTATTTCATTTGTTTCACGTATCACCTAATATTTAAACACAAAATCTGTTACTTCATTTGTTTAACGATTTATCGTTCTATATAAGATCTCATTAACCGTAGGCCGATGCTTATTATTGTCATTGCTGTTGATAACAGATGTTTAGCCGTTTGCGAAACGATAAAGTCTCTCGATATCATCAACCCCATCAAACTGAATTTTCTTCTAATCCAATACGGTTGTGGCGAAACTTTTGCGGTGGGAAGGAAACTTTAGTCACTTTACGCGCGGCAAAAAAAAATTTCTATTTATTTTCCACGTTGCAAGTGAGAGAGGCATGTTTACTAAGCTAACTACGGAATATCATATGGAAACATATGACATACAGGGGTGGTGGTATATGAGTGCAAAATGTATAATGTTAACATTGTTTTCCTACATTTCAAAATAATAATATTTTGTTTGTCATATGCCATTTGAAACATAAAATGTGTACCCACTTCACACACTCTCGTTTCATATAATTAAATAATAAATTTTGTTTGTTTTTCAAATTAGAAAATATTAATTGAAAATATCTTAATTGAATGTTGATTCAGTTACAGTAATAACTTTCGTTTTGTAATCGGGTGGAGAGAGAGAGAGAAAAACATTTCCATTAAACCCCGGTGGAAACTTGAAATGTTGTTTGTTATGGAAAAACGTTGGGATGATGAGTGTAACGAAAGTTTACAACAACAAAATGACAACATGAAACTCTGGCAGAGAGTGAGGGAATGTATGCCGGAGAAATGGAACACAACAAATTATTTTCGTTGTTATTTTCCTCGGAAAAAAAAGTACTTTAAAGACTTCTTTTATTTGTTTTGGATCTAAATAAAATGATTTTTAATGACGAAATGTAACGCTTGTCCCAATTAAAATACAAAAAAAAAATTCCGAAACTTTTCCTTTTTTCATATTTGAAATGGAAAAAAGAAAGTAAAAAGATTTTAATTCTGCAAACGACTGCTTGTGTAAATGTTCATCATAAATTGGGTAAGAAGAAGGAAAAAAATGGGAAAATTTCAACACGCGCGAATCTTTGAATTTATCTGCAATTCACCGACGAGCAGATACACGACGAACCAACCACTCCACCACCACTCAAGGGAATTATCCACAAAACGTTTTTCTCAATTTCATTTATCTCTTCTCCGGTTTTTTTGATATATCAAAAATAATGATTCCAAACACACACACAGCCAATACACCACACATTTTTCCCGAATCAATCAAAAGAAAATCATTTTCGATTTTCTATTTTCTTTCGTCTTTTTTGTATCATTATTTATAGCCACCGCACAAACACACACACGAATGAATCAAACATTAACCCAATGTATAATTACATCACATCTGTTTAATAATCCAAATGCCGCAATCCGCTAAGCGTGTCCATAACCATCAGGTGAAAACATGATAGAAAATAGATTCACGTGGAATAAAATTATCGTTCCGAAATGTTCAGACACAAACATCCGACATTCACAAACCCGGTAAACTATACCACGAGCAAATTAACAGGTTTATTATCTTGTGCAGCAACACACTAATTTATCAAAAAGCACCCGAGATACGTATACACAGGGATACTCATCGCATCTGTATGGATGACTACAACCCAGAATAATAACCCCGTGTGCCTAATGACCTATGACATTATCGAAAATTATCCGTACCATTTGATATTACATTACATTCGAAAAACTGCATGAGTGTTCCACGACGTTGTATGTTTGTTTATATCGCATCGACCACAGATATCGAAACAATATTTCATTAACTAACTAAAACCCGTCAGAGTACATTACACGACCGATATGCATTCAATCAAGTTATCGTGGCAACCCGCTTTCGAAGACTGAACCAAATATGTTTTTGGGAAGTTATGGTATACAAAACGGAATATGGAAAAACTGAGAAAAGCTTGAAATACACACGTTGTTTTAGTGCGGAATAATTCCGATAGTGGAAAATCGAGCGCTGGCATAGCATAGGGATACAGTGTGGTCGGTAAATGACTTGCGCTACGAATAAGGATGCAAGGGAATCAGTGAAATATTTTGAGATTTTCTTGTCAGTCGAAAATCGTATGGTATGAACCAAGGATATCACATCACCGCATCCCAGCCTACCATAGTTTTCAATATGAAATATCTAGTCGAAAGTTGTGAGGGAAGGAAATTGTTGTTTTTTATTTCCATACTTGCCTTGGAGGAGTCTAATAAAGAATTCTAATGTATTGGATTTGGGCACGAAAGAATAAAGAATATAAAAAAAAGTGAAAACTACTTATCGCCTTAAACGCACACACAAGAAGAAGAAATTTCTTTTTTTGGTTTAATCGTGATGTTTTGATCGAAATAAATTATGGAAACGGAAACGTCTTTGAATTGAAGAGAATTTTGTTGAGACTAAATACTTACGAGTTTACGGAATTTATTTGGGCTTCTTTTTCGCAGTATTTTCTTTATTGTTTGGTAATAAATAACAATAAAAGGTTTCGATATCGGAGCAGAGAAACAATTTTTCTTCCGATTTTTTTTTTGTTTTGTTCCTCTTTTAAACTTTTCTTAAACCCTTCATCAATTTGTGTTCAGATAATTCGTTGTGAGTCAAGTTGTGAGAGTGTTATATGCCTTCGTAAGTTTTTTCCGTTTAAAGTTTCGAAACAAATATTGTACGTCGTGTCTAGTTGATAGAACATTCTTGATCGTTGACTAGATGGAAGAAGATTCAAAATGAAAAATTCGGAAAAACATTTCTCCTTATTGAAACAAGAGTTCTTTCTTTATGGATGAAGATCTATAGCATGAACAAGTTGGTCCGGAAAGTCAGCTTATCGAATAATTTAAAAGTTTTTTGGCATTTTACTTATGCAAGTCATGTCTACCGTTGATTTGATTGTATGTAATGTAATTAATTTGGTCCACTTTGTTTTCATGTTTGTGAATTAATGATGTTTTCAGACTGACTAGAATTCAATTACGCTCGGCAGATTACACTGTACAGACAAATTCAAAGATTCTCGTTTAAGGTCCATATCAGCTCAAGTGAAATTGTCTCAAACGACTTGTAGAAATTGCAGTTGTTCGTTCGAAGTTTTTTGTAAGTTTTCTTCGGCCAGGTCCCCAGGATCCGTCATTAACAGCAATTTAAATAGATTAACTAAGCATGTAATATTCAAAGTTTGAAAAGCTAACAAGTAGCTGAACACTTACACTATAGTCTAAGTTGCAAATTAATGTAATCAATTTATGTTTTCAATAAAGAAATAATAATAATAATAATTGCAGTAGATATTTGTGGCTTTCTGTTGACACAGCAAATCGCACATTTAAGACGGAACCAGCAAACACTTCAACTTCAGGTTGACCTGCCACGCCACATCGAGCCTGAAATTAGCCTGTTTGGTATTGTCTCCTACAATGCGTAGTCTTCAGGTGGCAATTACTATGTGCAATGGAAAGCCACAAATGTTGGCTGCAATTCATACCATATCCGATTTACAGCCGAGCTTCCTCAATGAATTTATGCTAAAAACGTGAAAATTGAAATAGACCTAGACCTCAAGCGCATTTCGAACCTCATAAGGCAAACAGTTTGAAACCTATGCCAAACCTCTGTATTGGTCAGCACGAGAAACTTCTGTGCTATGAATTTTGTATTTGATCTCTCTAGGAGGCATATTTAAGCACTCGAGCACTGTACGAAATCCAAATTGGTGGCGAATTGAATGTATTAGGGCCAAATGTAGCATGCCATTGAAAAATAATAATATTTTTGTTGGATGGTCTGCTTGCCGAACCGGTTGAAAAATCTAAAATTCGACTTGCCAGGCACGACAGGCCCTTTCAGCCAAATTCGAATTTTTTTAATGCATTCTTCACTTGGCTCGAATACCTTCATTTAGACATGAATGATGTTCGGCAGCTGAGAGATACGCTAGGGCCTCCCAAGATCTCAAATACAAAAGTCGAAGAACAAATGTTTTACGTGCTGGCCAATAGAAAACTTTGACCGGTACTTACGAGGGCCAAAGATGCGTCTGATGCGTCTTGCTTCAAACAAATATGGTTTGAAATAATTCACAACCGACAACAACTTCCGAATCAGAAACCTGTCAAACTCGTCCCCGGCTCATACTGGGAGCCTCTCATTCGCTAAGAAAGCAATTGAGCATAAGTTAGGAAAAACTTTCGATTCATAGTTTGCTGGAAATAAACGACAAAGTTACATTTTTCTTAGTAAAATTGAAATAGTTATTTTTCTACTGAGGCAGGTATTTTCTCACACTATAGCTCGATTGTCAATCCAAGGCGAGGACAAGAAGACATCGCATGCGAGAAAACACAAACCTTGACAGAAAAAACGTTTTTTGCCATCCAAGCAATAACCAAACCTTCGTGCCTCTATAGCAGAATGACTATAGCCGTTGCTTTAAAATCAAAATTCCTTTGGTGTCAGGTGTTCGAAGTCTGGTCTTGGCAAGATTTTCATTTATAAAGTATTGACGGTTTATTCAAGATAATGGTCCCGTTATCGTGCTAGGAAAGCTAGAAAGCGTGCGAGGAAAAAAAGTTTTTCGCGTACTAGTGCGCGAAAAACTTTTCTCACACGCTAACGAACGTATCAGTGAAAAAGTCTTCACTCAGATGACATCAAACACATGCAAGAGAAGGTGATGATTATGGCCAGTAATTGCTAAAATTATCATTATGCAACTCAGCATCATGATGATCTCTCTTCATTACACGTCTTTTGCCTAGTAAAGCTCTTTGCACTCGATGTCATAAACAACTATTCAAACACTATCCACCCTAAAACATTCACAAAGTTTGTATATCACTCCCACTGGGAGCAGCGGCTTTTTAATATTTATAAATACAAACGAAGTTTCATGTAGGTCCCACATGAACGACAGAAAATCGGTTAACATTTGAAGCTTCCGGAATTTATTTATTTCTCTTTTCGTACCGGGTTTTTTTTTATCATCAGGTAAAGGAAATCATTCTAACCTCATGTGAACACATACCGGAAACGAAATGTTAATGAAGATAGATAGACAGTAACTGTTGGGTTTTATGAACATGTTTTATCGACTCGTTATTCAAATCGATTAACTTATATCTTGGTCGGTCATTCAGTCATAACAAAAACACAAAACATTTTTAATTATCATGCCAATCCCTCTGCGTTTCCCACCATTTCTACTTCGTTTGCACAAATTTACGCACGATGTTCTATGGAGTAGTGTAATCGTAATGACATCAAGAAAATTATAGTAAATTATTCATATTCCCCATAAAATAATAAATTCCCTTGCCATTACTCTCTCTCCAAATAGTGTCGTCCCAATAATAATAAAATATTTATTTTTGTCAGCAAAATATACTCACTGAATATTCGACTGCGTACGATATATAAAAGGAAAATAAAAATCAAATAAAAAAGAAAAATTGCCCTACCTTATAACCATTTCGATCGCATTTTTATGAGAGACAAAACACAGAAAAAAAGAAGAAAGGAAAAATAACCCGAACGGAGGAACTACGCCACACACACACACACACTCGATTGTTGATTCTATCAAAACGGAAATATTGTTAACTAACAATACGAAACAGTCAGATAGCATGGCAATAACTAATCTAAATGGGGACATTGAGATTGAATTGCCATCAAATCTCAGTTTTCCTGATTGGAAAAAAATGTTTCTTCCTCACTTCTCCCGAACACTGAGTGCTTGGTTTCTAGCACTTTTATTGCTTCTTTATTGTTCGACAGTCTTTTTCTTTTTGGTTCAGCAATTCTCTAAAAATAACGGCATGGCATTTCTACTCAGTTTATACGTATACCAGTCGAAGGTATTTTTGATTTGTTTTGAATAATTGGATTTTCCAATATCCACAGAGTTGTCTTTTAAAGTCGTTTGATGGACACGATCTAGGAGTATTTGTCCTGTAAGTAAGGTGGATTCGATTACAGATCTCGATAGGATAAAGAATGGTTTATCGTAACTTATCGTTGCTGGATTCAGATCTGCACGTAGTACGACTGAACTTGTAATATCACTCACAACGTTCATTGAGGCAGGTTTTCAAAGAACTTTCAAAACGAAATGGGCTATGATAGACACTGTATCAAAGTGTGGAGGCACGGAATCCTATAAGCTCATCTCCGTCATCCCATGTAGTACGCTGTATACTTTGCTAAGCAACATGCTAAGAAATCGTTATTTCTACGTATATTTGGACGATGGAGTAAGCCGACAAAGAACGCTCAACGATGGACTCCCGCAAGGTGCTGTGCTTTCAAGTTTATTATTTGTGTTATATGTGGGAGACGTTCCAGATTTCCAATCAATAGAATTTATTTTAGCCGATGATTCTGTTTTAGCAGTACAAGCGAAAACATTCATGGAATTGTAGTCCTCACTATTGTAGTTGAACAACAACACGATTTCTACCCTAAGTATCTTCGTATACCGCCATATAGATCATTAACCTTCAAAAAAATTGTTTATGGACTGTGTTAAAAACCAAGGATCAACATTATAAGAAATTTGGCCGGGTCATCTTGGGATGCCGATACAAATGTACTGCGCACTTCAACATTAGGCTATCGTCTATTCGGCTATCGAGTACGGTGCTGCAGTATGGCTAAAGAGCGCCCATACCGGTATGATCGATGTTGCGTTAAATAAAGCACTTCGGGTAGTAACAGGTACATAACCGTCAACATCAAGTGAATGGTTGAATGTTTCGGCCAAAAAAGAGTCATAGAAGATACGAAGCGTTCGCCAGTGAATGGAACAAGATCCGATTCACAAAGATCTGAATGAATTACCGGACCGAAAATTAAGATCTAGCTTGAAACTGGTCAGATGTGACTTGAAATGAAAAAACCTGACTTAAATCAGGTCAGGTTCGGGTGAGAATATCGTCAACTACTTCCAGCTAAGAGGCAAAACAGTTGTTGACAAATTTGGTTATTATCTCTAGCATTTCTAGGTGAATTGGTTCAGTGTTGTCGGTTGCAACTTTTTTGTCAACTAATTCCACACGGTCCAATACAAATCATACATCAGAAACTTGTCGAACTCCCTCGGATTTCATTTTGCTTCCCCTGTATTTACTTATTCTGTCGAATTTTGTTGAACGGCAGACGTGTCGCGTTTATATTCTACAATTATGTTACTTCGTTTGTTTAATAAATACCATACTGAATGTTTCAAGGTCTTATACTTCATTTGTTGCAACATCAATTTTTGTATAAATAACAGAATGCTATGACGAGCCAATAGCTTATTACGGTCACGACTGTCGCGTCGATAACAGACGATAACAGATGTCACCCGTTCCAGAAAAAAACCCATAGATGATTGTAGATTGATAGTTTAGAAAACGAGCGCTCCATGTTGCCAAGTCGAAAACGCGACACTTTGGCTTTTAGAGTCGGTACCGCTGAAAACCGGTATTGGCTCTATAAAATCTATTTTTACACCTATTTCAAAAAACTGATTTCCTTTCCTTGATCTTTTTTCTATCCTACAAAAACATAAAATGTCACTTTTATTCAAGATGGCGGCAATCAATACAAAAATGGCAGACCCGAAAGGTTAATACACTCAGCTCGTCATAAGATTGTGCAACTCTTCTTTATCATCAATTAACGGATTTTGTATGAAAAAAATTAGATTAAAATTCATTTTGACAAGGTGATGTCGTATAACAGATCGGCATATCGACTATAGACTCATCAATTCGAATTCTATTAAAATTTACAAATTCAACAGATAAAATGTATATACTCTTCTCGTAGTGGTTTGAGAATTACTTACTCCATTCAGCTACCTACAAGTCTTTCCTTTTCCTTCGTTCTGCTTCAAAAGCATAACCGTACACAAGTACCTATCCATTAGTTCCATTCTATTATCAATGCAAAGCTAATGAATTCCGAAGTTGTTGAATACGAAGTCAACAATAATAACTCAATGTTATGTTTATGAAAAATCATAATTTAAAATTCCCTTTTATGTTCGGAAAATGAGATTTTATTATTACACAAACAAACAGAGTTTGAATGCGCAGGCAGAAAGATTGAAAGAAAGTAAATCAAAGAATGTGAAAATTAATTTTCTTTCAACTGCTTTTTCCAGCAAAATTTTCAATCAGACAACATTCTTCTGTGCTGGAAATGTTCAACGTGTAACATGTAGGTCGTCGTTTTGTCGGGGAAAAGTGTAATTGTTTATTAAAGTGATATATTTATTCAGAACTTTTATTATTTATCACGTCGTCGTTCGTCATCATAGAAAAAGTTGGCAACATAAAATAGGATGAGTTGAGTTCGGAACGACATTTCTTTTCGGAATGAAATTAATTGTCTTATTATGTCAAGCGATGTATCTAGATACTTTCCATTGAAAATTACGACCCTTGAAAATGGTAGTCTAGACGCAAAATTCGTGTTAAATACTTTGCCAAAATGTTCAGTCAAGCGAATTGTAGTACAGGCGCTTCACGTTTCCTGCTTCGCCTCGTATTCGATCAGCAAGCTTCCATTTTTACTCTGGTTTCCTAGGAACGTTTATACCATTCACACCTAAAATCTTTCAATCTCACAGGTGGTTTCTTGCATAACACTCCGATCTTTATGTCGGAAGATGAATAAAGCTCCACAAATCAAACTGATGTGGTGACGCGACGTTCCTTTTATTAGACAAATTATCGAATTCACTTATCACCACTTTGTACAGCTACTTTCGTTTTAATAAGTGGCACATTTCCTCTCAGCTAGTACAGGCTTCTTAGCCACGCATTTTAGCCCCGTCCGAAGCACATGAAATATCTCGGTTCAAAAACGGATTCAGGGCCTTGGCCCTTAGAACTCTTTTATAACATTTTGGGGCATTTTGAAATCGCTGTATGCGCAATTTACACAACTCATAAAAAATCAATCTGCCTGAACAAACCTTTGGAGGCTATGAGCTAGATCGGCTAGATTGAAAACTAGTAGGAGTATAATACTAGCGTCTCCCAACAATGTCTTTCTCCGGTGAGCCGTGTAAGAGTTCTGCCTTCAACTACCTCAGACTCGAACCAATTCAACCAGTTGTGGTTTGTGTTCCGACAATTCATTTTTCTCTGACGCGCGGTTGAGATTCGAACTCTCGCACTGGCAACTTCAATCATGAAGTGGAAAGTAGACGAGCTAAACATTACGCTATTCATTCACCTCACAACGCATACGTTTGATAAAACTTCTTTGTATTAAGTATGCGGTCGAACTGTAGGGTGGGTAGTAGGTTACTAGGGTCACGTAAGTACTATTGGTTACTTCGGTAATTGAGCTTTTACGCAGCCTCTGCTACGCTCATTTATTATAGAAATTCGACATAATTATCTTACTGAATCATTTTAAATTAAAGCTAAAAACAACGACCTGTCCAACCTGTAAAATATACCCATAAACCCAGCGAATATAATTGTTCAAACGGAAATTATAATGGCGTGTTCATGTTCAACGTAGACAATAATATAATTGAAAAAGGAAGAATCGAAATGAATTTCCACTCACCTCAAAGTTCCCCTTTAATATCGGTCCAGCCTGTGCCAAATACAATGTGGATGCAGAATCGAAAATTAACTCAATTGGTTCCCGTTTAACGGG